>JBBPOB010000925.1:0-11954 GCA_038091275.1 Tylopilus subfusipes | reverse complement strand
CAAGAAGCATGAGGGGGGGGGCTGAGAACACAAGGTGAGGGTGACAAAAGGCAAGGGTGACAAGGCAGGGCAAGGGTGAGAAGTGTGAGAATGCATGAGGGGGGGCCGAGAACATGAGGTGAGGGCAACAAGGTGAGGGTGAGGGCAACAAGGTGATGGAAAGAAGGGTGAGAATGCAGGAGGGCAGGGCAAGAGTGTGAGGCAAGAGTGACAAGGTGGGGGCAAGGGTGAGGGCAAAAAGGCGAGGGTGAGGGTGAGAGGGTGAGGGCAAGGGTGAGAACATGAGGGCCAGGGTAAGAAGGGTGAGAAGGGTGAGAATGTGTGAGGGCAGGGCAACAAGGCAAGGGCAAGGGCCAGGGTGAGAAGGATGAGAATGTGTGAGGGGGGCTGAGAACGTGAGGTGAGGGTGACAAGGCAAGGGTGAAAGTGAGAACATGAGGTGAGGGTGAGGGCAACAAGGCAAGGGGGGTCACAGTTCACAGGCGAGAATCACCTACCAATGATTAGGCACAAAGCCATGGCTTGCTGGCTTGGCCTGGCCTGGTGAACCCTCAGGCCAGGCCACAGGCCAGACAAAGCCAGCATTTTGACCTGGCTTGACCTGGCCTATTTTGGCCTGGCTTGGCTGGCCTCTGGCCTGAGGTCAGGCCTAGCACAACACTAATGGCAATGGCTTAGTCAAAGTGGCTGATATTGCACCACATCTAGCTCCCTTGCCCCCCTGACATCAATCTGTCAGGGGCTGAAGGCCCCATATACGGTATAAACAGTGCAAGCAGGTGCATGTGATAGAAGTAATCACATGTGCTGTGGATAGTAGATAAAGGTGGGGAGCTCATAATATGAGATCCCCATCATTTTACCATTTTGTCACTACATATCATATGGTGAATCCAATAGTGGTTCACTTCACCAGCTTGATCTTGAGGCAAGACCAACAAACTTTACAATTTTTTGAAGTGCATTTCATGGATTCATCATGAGTCACACCATCACTCACAGCTATGTGAGAGCAGTGGTACTTAGCCACAAGGATTTGGGGGTGAATCACCCCTGGACAAAAATAAATGTCAGCTCCCAAAGGGCCCACCCAAAGGGAAAAAGTTGACCAAAAAGTCAAAGAAGAAGGGGTCAACTCTCTGAACTGGGACCGAAGACACCAGTCAAGGGTCAAATGAAAAAAGACCCAGGAATGAAAGTGCCTCAAGGCCTAGGGAATATCAAGTTCCCCAAACAGAAGAAAGTACCGAAAGAGTCATGAGGAAAGTAATGACCAGGATTTCCAGTGTGACGGCCGAGGCACTGAGTCCCCTTACATTTCGAGATACTGAACAGGAACTGACTCATTTGATGATCAAGCCAGAACCTGAATGGAGGGATGAGAGTCCCCTTGGACAGATCTACATAGAGGGAGCAAGACCTCCCTTGAGGTTGCCCCAATTGGAAGCCTCAATAAGATCCTCATTAGAAGGGAATGTCCCTCTGCATCCTGAATATATCTATGAGAAAGTCATTGACTACCTCAATGAGATGCACCGATAGTGGGCAGAATATGGGTGTGGCCCAGGTGATTTCAATAACCATGGTATTGAACCTGGGTGGTTTCATGCTTGCCAGATTGACTGACTGAGAGTTGTGATCAATCGGAAGGTGGAGAAAGACTCTCCTGCCAAGTCTGACAGTGGCACTCCCAAGGTGCTGGTCAAACTCGAGAATGAGGAATGAATTCCTCAGACGACTTCTGGGAATACTCCCCAGCACCCCAGGAATAAGGAAGGAAGACATTCTGAGGGGCTAGCCACTGACATGCCTAACTGCCCTAGGTATTTGTCTGGACATAGCTCAGATATCATATGCCATATTTTTGGACAAGATTGAGGTGAAGAAATAAATTGCTGGAATATCAAAAATCATGCAGCAGCTGCCACTGGAGGACACCCTCCTGATGGAGGAGGACCTGATGAAGGGGACTCCTTTGAAGGGGAATCTGATGAGGATGAAGAACCCATCATCCGATTTCATGACTACCCTGAAGATGGAGATGGAGGGGAAGACCTGCCAGAGGGTGGCCCTCCTGGAGGAGGCCCCCCAGGAAGGGGTCTCTCTGGAGGAGGATCTTCTGATGATCCAAATGACCCATACAGGAATCAAGGACATGAAGGACCACCACATCATCCTCCATGGGGTAATGGCCCCAACAGACAATATCTTAGGGAATTCACCCCTGGAAATGCGTGATACGTGGGCTTCATGCAGTGAAGATATATTGATTGCATCAGGGAACAGGTTGGTCAGGTGACTGGGCCAGTAGGCCCTGAGGTAAAGGTGATGAGTCCACCCAAGCCAGAAAATATGAAGGTTAGAATGACCTCAAGAAATTCGATGAATGGATCAGCCAGTTGCTGAAATACTTCAGGACCTTCAAAATAACTGGTCCTGATTGTGAGGATGATTGTGTCCTCTATACTGGATTATTCCTGGAGGACATGGCCTCCCAATGGTATGATCAGAAGGTAGAATCCCCCAACCGCCAGGTTCAGTATTGGACATTTGAAGACCTCATTTGCAAACTCTTCAAGTGGTTTGTGCATGAAGCATTAGCACAAAATGCTGCCGACCAGTACAACCACACCAGGTATAACCCTGGGAAGGGTGCACTTATGTTCTATAATGAACTAAAGTGATGAGCGTACCAGATGGTACAACCTCCAGATAATTATTCGTTCAGGAGGAAATACCTTTGAGGGCTCCCCAGTTCCCTCATTGACATGATGTACTGGGCTTGCAGTATAACTGCGGAACACTTGATGATCCAGGAGATCCTCAAGGAGGTTCGGAAGATGGAGACAGCCCAAAAGGTGATCAACCTCCATATGTGTGCTACCCAGCACACTGGAGGTAAAACCTACTCAAACACACCTGGAAAAACAAGTGCTCAGTATTAAAAGAGGAGCCATGATTGCCCCTTAGGGAATGCAGGCAACAAACCCAAGTTTTTCAGGAAGGGTAATACCCTCTACTGGAACAAATCTAAGTTCCAAGGTTCCGGGCAGAAAAATGAGCCAAAGGGTGATCACGATTACAAGGGGAAGGAGCAAGCATGCTTGAATGATATGGGGAAACAACCCCAGAGATTCCTCAAGAGAATTCACTGTTATAAGTGTGGTCTGGAAGGCCACATGGCACATCAGTGCTACAAAGGCAGCAGTGGGAATAACCCCCAGGCGAAGCATCATCTCTTCATGGCTGATGTCCAAAATGATTCGGATGAGGTGCAACAAGGCCCAGAACCTCAGGAGGATGAAGGAGCCACTCCTTCCCCCAAGGAACCAGAGGCTGGGGATGATGAGGAAATTGCCTCAGTCATTGGCTCATCCACTGATGAGTTTCATGTTGATGACAACAATGAACCCATCGCTTATTTGGGTATGATACATGAGGCCAAAGATTCGTCAAATGTCAACTTAGTTGTCTGATGTGCAATGATGCACACAGAGGAAGGGCAGGAGCAGCTCCCAGAACTAAATGGATGGAAGTGGTCGTGTCTATACAGTGTAAGGTATGTAGATAGATGTGAAGCCTGTGAAGCCTGAGTGCATCATATTGAGGAGGGAATGAGATCTGGAGATCCCTTTCTCCAACAGGTGATTGACTCTCTGAGGGAGCACATGAAGAAGAAGTTCCTTCAAGGCCAAGACATTGGCTGATGACAGGCCGAAGTCCCTTCTGGGAACACAGAAGGGCGGCTACTTGCCACAACCTAGCAGATGGGATATTATATCCATCACATGGATAAAAGATGGGTTGGCCTCATAGTAAAGGTTATGGGCCTACAGACCCAAACCCAGAAGCTAGGAAACAAGGCAGGGCCTTTCCAAAGTAGTCTTGCCACACTCCTCAATGAGCTCTGACTCATGTGAGAGGAGCTCATAGGGGCTGAAGTACACCTCAACGAAGTAGAGCTGAAAACTCTACGAGGGACTATGTGGGTAAAGCAAGATGGACAAGTGGAAACACTTCCTGCCAAACACCTATCAGTCATGGCAGATGTGATGGATGTTGATGGATCAACTCTTGAGCATCTGCCAGCGGGAGAAGTGATCCCACTGGATAAACGAAAGTGGGCCTGGTCCAAATTGTATGGACCAACCCACAAGGAAAGATGTGACACTTGCAGCACACACATTGACCACATTGCGGAGAGCTCTGCCAAAGGGAATATCACCCTCAACCTGTTACAGCTGTACCCTGAGCAGTTCGTGGAGAGGAAATATCTTTAGGGCTGGGAGGACTGTGACAAGGCCCAAATGGAGTCACAAGGCCTTGACCTCCACTGGGTCTGAAGTGGGATGCGAATACTCACAAACCATGTCGCAAGGATGACTAGCATCATTGCTTGAGTATCCGAGCTCACTGCAGATTGAGTGAGTCTCATTCACCGCAATGGGATTGCAGGACAGATTGAAAGCACAATCATGGATCTTGAACAAATCAATGTCCAGCTCATGGGGGTCTACCCCTGTGACATGTACATCTTCCCAGATGACGTCAACGTAACAACACCACACGGGAATTTCAGCATTAAACAAAATGGCCCTTCTGGACTGCCAGAGCTGTGTATGGTAGCAATTGAAACCAAAGGGGAAAATAATCCTTGTGCCTTCTGATATGCAATGAACATGAAACCAGGTGTGGGCACTCCCACTGCAGATGTGCGACCAAGGATTGCTCCTGAGATGCGCAAGTGTGCAATGATTGAGGGTAAGATCGGCAGATGCAATGCCTACATCATGATCAACACTGGCAGCACTGGCAATTTTGTGAGCCCAGCATTCGTGAAGGTCACAAGGATGAGGGTATTCCCTCTACAGCAACAGCTTATGCTGCAGTTAGGCTGTATTGGCAGTCAATCAAAAATCACCCATGGGGCGTCTTCAAATATTCTACTAGGAAGCAAAACTTCTGAGATTTACCTTGATGTAGCAAACATTGACTGATATGATTGTATCTTGGGGATACCTTTCCTCAGAGAACACAGAATGATTATAGACTTCGTGAAGCAACACATCTGCATTGGCAAAATTTCCATCGCCCTTTTGAAGGAGAATGAGCTAGCCAGATGGCCTGCTGCTCCTCCACCTAGTCATGACTGATGGTCTAGCCCTGTGAGGTTAGAAAGACCTTGCAAGGGCTATCAAGGGAGAAGGGATGGTGACAAAATATCCAAAAAGGTGAATATTTCACCATTGCAGCATCTTGCTGCTATAAAAACAAATAAAAATGACAAAAAAGTATTGTCTGATGTGGAAATACCCCGCCTAAGGAACCAATGGTTCCAAAGGTACAAAACAAGACTTGAAGGGATGGTGCCTAAGCTTCCTCCATTGTGAGAAGTCAATCACAGAATCCCACTAATTGAGAAAGGCAAGAGATATGCCTATCACCTTCCTTGCTGTGCAGATGCACTAAAGCAACAACTGTCAGACAAGATCCAACTATATACAGATGCTGGATGGTGGGTAATGAAGAGCATCCCTCAGGCCACCCCAATGCTCTGCATCCCGAAGAAAAACAGGAAACTAAGGACAGTTATCAACTGTCGGAAATGGAACAACAACACAATAAAAGACATGATGCCATTCCTGGATCAAGACCAGATCTGAATGGACGTGGCCAGAGCAAAATATCACTCAAAAATCGACCTCTCAAATGCCTATGAGCAGGTCTGGATTGAACCGGAGGATGTCCCAAAGACAGCCTTTGCAATGATCTATGGAATCTATATTAGCCAGGTCATGCAACAGGGGGATTGCAATGCCCCCACGATGTTCCAATGCCTGATGACTATTGGAGCATGTCATCTATAGTAGATAGTTATACTTCAGTTGATGTGGTACAAGACTGTGGATATATTCACCTGTAGTAGATAGTTATACTAGGTACAGGTGAGTGAGGAATGTATATAAAGCTAGGTAAAGGGTGCTTACCTCCAGTTGACATGGTACAAGACTGGAGGAGCGTGAATGAATGGTGTGTGTATGCCATGTGTGACTACCAAAAAGGGAAAATTAGGAAATATGTAGTTAACAAATGGTCTGGTCTCCAACACACCCCCTTAGATTGGATGTAGGGCACATCCATCAACCAGTTTGATGATGCCGTCACATGTGAGAGGCTTCGTGAAACTGTCGGCGAGCATTTTGGTGGTCGGTATGTGAAACAACCAGACTCACTGAAGAGCTGATAGTCTGAGTTGAGATCAAGCAGGGTGAGGAATTAGTGGACAGTGGAGAATGGGAAATCTCCAAGTGAACAAGACTGGGAAGTCCAGTCATTCACCTGGGCCTTTATATACTATTCTAAGGTTTTTACATGTGGATGGTAGATCTATGATATCCTGTGTCTAGTCTATCATGAGGAATACATGTGTGTACAGCCCAGATAACTGGATCATACCCTAGAGGACAAAGGGGAGTCATGGTGAGTCAGAATGTACATGAGGAGGAACATGAGGACGAGATAGGGGCATGAGGCAGAGATAGTGCATGGAGATGAAATATATGAGGCACCTATGAGGCAATAGATGATGTGACTATCTATGACTCATTCCTGATTGATCTGACTAGTTGTGACTCATCCTGAGTCGATCTGACTAGATCTAACTAGTAGTACGATCAGTAGTAGTTTGTACTAGTACTGTGAGGTTGAGAGTTCGATTCTCTCAATGGGCAAATATTTAAGTAATGAAGAAAAGTGTACAAAATGTGTAGTAGCAACTAAGGGTTAGGTGGAAATGTAACAGTATGTGTGTGACTTTAATAGTGCCAAGCTTGACTTGTCTCTATGAGATGTGGTGTTGTGTGCTGATATGTTTTGTGTATGCATGGAAACAGGCCTCTCTTGTGAGCGCAATGGCACCAGTGTTGTCTGTGGGGATTGTCATGGGAGGAGCAGGTTTGTCAAGCAGTCCGATGTCCATAAGTAGGTAGCGTAGCCACAGAACTTGTTTTGTCCCATGAGCTAGTGCAATGTATTCGGATTCAGTCAATGATGCAGTGATGGTGGGCTGCTTTTTGCTGTTCCACAAGATGGTGGCATCTCCAAGTTTGAACACGTAGCCTGAGGTGGAGCTGAAGTCATCTGGGTCACGTGGCCAGCTTGCATCCATGTACCTGACAAGAGTGTCAGGGTCAGCATCACTGACTCATCTGAGCATGAGTGTGAGATCTTGGGTGCCCTTTATGTACCTGACAAGAGTGTCAGGGTCAGCATCACTGACTCATCTGAGCGTGAGTGTGAGATCTTGGGTGCCCTTTATGTACCATAGGACATGTAGGAGAGTGTTTCAGTGCTTTTTGCCTGGTTTTGCACTGAATTGACCCAGTACACTGACAGCAAAGGTGAGGTCAGGGTGCATAACAACAGAGAGCCAGGTGATCCTGCTGAGGATTTCATGATATGGGAATTGGGCCATTTCCCATTTCTTGGTGTTGTCCTAAGGGTAGTCTGCCTTGGATAGGACAAGGTCCTTTTCCATTGGTGTTGAAATGGGGGTGCACATGTCCATGTGGTGACATCAGAGCAGTGTGTCAATGTATTGCACTTGCGAGAGGGTGACAGTGTGGTTCTCGCAGTTGTCTGTGAGCTTGATGCCCATAAGCCAGTCTGGGTCCTCCTCCTTCATTTTGAAGAGACTGTGGAGGAGTTTCTGTGATTGTTTGAGCATGGCTTTGGTGTTGGCGACTGTGAGGGCATTGTTGACATGGATGGCAGTGATGGAGTTTCCATGTTTGCTGCAGCGGACATATACAGCATAGTTGGCAGTGACGCAAATGAAGCCACATGAGATGAGCTTCTCATGCATGTGCTTGTTCCATAAGTAGGTGCTCTGTTTGATACTATAAAGGCCCATGAGTAGTAGAGCAACCTTGTCCATGTTGTTGGTGAAGCCTTCAGGTTAGCGCATATAGATCTTGTGATTGATTTTGCTGTGCAAGAATGCGCCAGTGATGTTATCTTGGCAGCAGTATCAATCATGGGTTGTGGCAAGGTGGAGGATGGTGTGGATGGAGTCAAGTTGTACAGTAGGGGAGTAGGTATCACTGAAGTCGAGGCTGGGGATCTGGGAGTAGCCCTGAGCGACAAGATGGGCTTTGTAGCATAGGATTTCACTGTTTGGGCCATACTTGATGACATAGGTTCAGCGGCAATCAACAGTCTTTCGATCTTTTGGTTTGTTGACCAGTTTCCATGTCCCACACTTCTTCAGCAATGCAATCTCTTCTTTCATCACTCTCCACCAGTGGTCAGCATCTGGGCCCAAAATGGCTTCCCAAAAGTTTTGGGGGACATCAGGGCCATGTATGGTGAGATAGGCAACTTGTGCAATCTATCCAATGGCTGTCGACTTGACTGGTGTCTCTGCTGCCTCCTCCTGTGCTTTTCGAGCTTGTCAGTCCGCTTTCACATTCTTCTGTTCAGCTTTTTGCTTATCAGCTGCTTCTTTCTTCCAGGATGGGTGTGTGATACATTTGGATCAGCATGGTTTTGGGGCTGATTCAGCAGGCTCAGGCTTGGAGGGAAGTGGGGTGATATCGGGTTGAACTGATGTAGTAGGTGCTATGAGTGGGGTAGTGGGAGTTGAGTCTGTAGATATGTTTGGATTGGTATTAAGTGTCACTCCCTCAATCTGAGCAGTATTCAGAGGTGTATTGGGCACCCCCTTGCTTGGAGCAGTGTTGGGGAAAGTGACTGTGTCGGGATTGTGGCTGTGTACCTTCTCATAGATGAGAACATCATGTGAGGCAATGAATTTATGTTTTGAAGGAATCCAGACCTTGTAGGTCTTGGATCCATGCTCAAAACCACATAGGACTCCATCAATGGAGTGTGTGTCAAGTTTTTGGTGGTGTTTGGGAGGTACGTGGACATGGCAGCATGAGCTGAAGACGTGGAGGGTGGAAACACTAGGTTTCTTGCCGTAGAAGGTTTCATTGGGGGTGGTATGGGATAGGGCTTTAGTTGGGCTGTAGTTCCGGACATAGTTGGCATATTTGTGTACTTCAGGCCAAAACCCTTTTGATAGCTCTGTGTTGGTAAGCATTGCAAGTGCACTTTTATGGATAGTCTGGTTGAACTGTTCAGTACCACCATTTTGTTGTGGTGTGTATGGGGCTGTAAGCTTGTGCATGATGCCCTTTTCCTGAAAGTAAGATTTGAGTTTTCTGTTGATAAATTCTCCGCCGTGGTCAGATCAGATGAATTTGACATGTTGGCCAGTGAATGTCTCAAGGCACTGGATTAGGGATTTGATAAAGGTGATGGTGTTGTCCTTGTGTCAAAGGAACTCCTTCCAGCCTTTTTGGCTGTGGTTGTCAATGATGCCAATCGTGTAGATGTAGCCTTGGACAGATGCATTGAAGGGGCCCTGTAGATCCATATGTAGGCACTCAATGGTCTTCTCAGTGCAGTTCAAAGTGGTGTAGGGGAATGGTGCCTGGTGGTGTTTGTCCTTCGCACAGCCATTGCATGGGGATAGGTCCCCCTTGCCTCAAAGGTCCATCCTGATGACTAAGTTATGTCGATTGAGGTAGCAGAGGCTTTTGATGCCTATGTGACCAAATCGGGCATGCCAGAGGTTGAGATTGGGCTATGATTGGGCAGTAAAGGCAACATTGTAGTGGGTGGTAGGTGGTGTGATGGTGCTGTTGATTTTGTATAAGTTACTGCAGAGATGGCCTTCTATGACAATCTTGTTGTTAGAGTTTTTGATTGTAAGTTGTCCACCATGCTTCATGATTTCCATCCCTTTTCTGTCCATCTGGCTCTCCAACATGAGGTTATTGTGGGCATTTGGACAGTAGCTCACATTGACAAGCTTGACCATGTGGTCTTGTTGGCCCTGTACAGATATGTTGACCAGTACTGTGCCAGTGCTGAGGACTTGTAGTTCTGGTCCATCTTTACAGCTGTTTTCATTTTGATGTGGAATCCAATGTTGTGAAAGTCGTGCCTCGGACACTGCTGGGATAGGACCCCGAACTCAATGATTCACTTTGTCAGGTGTGATCTGTGTGACTTGTCTGCTGCTGTCAACCATACTGCCGTCGCCCACTCCCAGTGACTCAGATATAATGTATACTTTTGCTGTTTCTCTTACTGTCTACTCTGTCATCAAGAAGAAGATGGCTAAGGGCAAAGCAGCTGCTCCAAAGGAAGAAAAGTCTGTCAAAGTCAAGGAGCTACAATTTTCAATCAATGACATGAACTATCTGGACTTTCTGCAAAGCGTTCTCGACAAGCATGGACAGGATCAATACATGCTCTTGGCGAAGAAGCAATTCTCATTCAAGTATATACCACCAAAGGTGAAAAGGTACATTGCCACTACAGTTTTTCTACTATGTAAACTCTACTTGTCACCTGCTCAGCCAGTGCAATGCCATGGATGTTGATAACGAGAATGACTACAAAGAAATGGTGAAGAAGATTCGGAAGAGCAATCCCTCCTCCACCAAGATCCTTGTCGACATGAAAAATGTTGAAAAACTTCCTGCTTTGGGTGGCAATGCAGAAGAGGATGACGACAATGAGACGACTGATGGTGATGACAACAAGGTATGTAGCCATTCATGCAGACGTCCAAATGCATTATTCAGAAGTTGAACAGGGTTAGGTACTCAAAATGTCTGATGTCAAATCATGCCTCGTCTGTTGGCATATCAAGCTTCAAGCCTGCTACAAAAATGATCACGACGAAGGATATACTTATGTTGGTCCAATGGGAATGATTGCGCTCACACCGGCCATGATTCTGGATTGGTCCTGTGCTCTGATGCGTTGAGATACTCCCTCGACAACAAAAATATCTCAACATCCTTACAGGAGGAAGGTCAGGCTATGTTGACCACACTGCCAAATATCCCCTCATTCAACGTGTCAAACAAAGCACATTTTTTGCATCCAACATGAAAAGCATGGCCCCCACCTGCCCCGACACCAACACCGAGCATGGATGTCAACTCCCTCACATCTATTCTTCTGCTTCAAATGCTTACCAACACCAGTCTTTTGCAGTCCACCAGCTCGCCTGTTGCTAAGGCTCCTTCTACCCTTGTCCCATCCACAGTACCACCGGTGACACCCCTGCATAAGCCTTCTCAACTGCCTCCATCTCCACCTCTTCCATTGCCGACAAAACTCAAGCGCTTTCTATTATATGTAGAAACCAATCTCAAGATCCACAATGCATCCAAATACAAGGGTGAGCTTGATCTCCGAGGCATCGGGCCAGACATCCTTGCGGATACGCCCAAGCACATTTTGTCCGAGGTCGGGATCCCAATTGGCGACATCATCTGTTTGAAGAAAGCAAGTGTTGCATGGTGGAATGGACCAGATGCAAAGCGGAAGCGGAGCGGCACGTCGTCATCATCAGGCACATTGAACTGTGGGTCTTTGGAGCAACCAGTGAAGAAAAAGGTTGCGTACAAGAAACAATACCACGATGGTGGTGGGTCGCATTTTTCAGGACCGCCAATGGTGGATGGTGATCCTGACCCTACTGCAGACTACGATTTATTTTACATGTGTGATATGCAAAACCAGTGGCTTCTGGTTCCAAGGGGATTTGTTGTTATCAAGGATGCAGATGAGGACACCAGAAATGATTTTTTCGTGGAGTAGATAGTGTTCAGTACATTGTATGATACTACGCTATATATCCAGATGCACAGAAATAACCTGCAGCTTTGTCGGGTGTGATACTTTGACAGGTGCAAACAATTGCCATCATTGAAAGGTCATCATTGTGATGACACAAGTATGACTTGACCACAGAAAATGCTTGTTCAATTGGATTGTAATCCAGAGAGTATGGTGGCAAATAAACCAGCTTGCAGACTAGGAAAAATCAGAAAAAATAATGAATCTACTACGTAGCAACGAACGGTGCA
>JBBPOB010000924.1:0-11956 GCA_038091275.1 Tylopilus subfusipes | reverse complement strand
TGGTGGCACTGTGTTCTGCTCCCAATTTGTCACGAGATCACCATGACCATGTCATAGCTAATTCACTAGTACTGTGACAGCAACTTGTAAATGTAGTAGAATGTATATATGCCATTACCCTTCAGATTCTTGATGGATGCCAAGCATAGATGTGTGGAGCACAGTGCTGCAAACAGTTCTGATGGGAGGAGTATGCTCACGTCTGAGAGTGCTTACCTCATCTACCCAAAGTAGGTAGGCATTGAAGTCGACAGCAGGAGAAGGGCTATGGGAATGTCAGCAGGTTTGCATGAGCAGTACAAAGCTTACCTGCCAACATTTTTAAGGTGATCATGATCCCATGAAAGAAAGAAAAAATGGGTGAAAATACTAAGTGTTCCTAGCACAAGAGTCACTCACTAGTGGGTGTAAAGTGAAGTAAAGTGGAAAAATGGCTGTGTAAAGTGAGTAAAGTGAGGTGGGGCAAAAAACAAACTGTTTGTTTTGTTTGTTCTTCGTTTGTTGGACCACCCATCAGCACATCAGCAGTGAGCTCTCTCTGCTTGGTAGCATTTCCTTACTCACTTGGTTCTTCTCCACTCAGTCCATATGTGGTCCATCCCACTGCCCACTGGCACACATTCCCCCATCAGGGTGCTCCTTCTATTTCACATACAGCTTCTCTTGGTCTCATCGACCAAGCAGTTAAGTCTCTGCTGGCATGCAATATCTGGCCTCAGCAATTGGGTTCAGACCGCCATCCCATCAGTATACTATGTACATTACCCTGCTCTCTGCAACGCACAGCTGCCCTCCCCAGTTTCTCTGTCAACCCAGCCCACCCCTGTCATCTTCCTGGTCCCCTCAGATCCAGCCCAATGGCAGCCTGCCATATTTTCACAACCTGGCCAGTGTGAGGCCACAGCAACGAGGGGCTTTGTCCATGAGGTTCTCTGTCACTCCCAAACATCAGGAATGGTGCTTCAGACCATTCATGTATGTCAATGCACTGGTCTGCATAGTGTACATCCTGCCAATGGCACTGACCCAGCTTTGCAGGTCAACCTCACCTCAGGCTTCTGAGTCTACATCTGTTGAAATCACGTTGATCAGTCTAGATCATTCTACTTCAGACTTCTTATCTAAAGGTCTAGAACATCATGTGATGATGACATGATTGCGATTACTCATAAACCGATAGGATCACATACATCAGTAAGCCAATTGTCTTGGCATGATGTCATAGAATTATAAATCCTTCCACAATGTTCCATCGTGTTCCACTGCCATTACTATACATAGGTAAAACCCATATTAGGTACATGGTCCGTGCACCATACCTGTAGTATATAAACTGGTGGTTTCCCCCAGTATAATCTAAGTGGCTCTTGACCTCCTACAAGTCAGATCCACTACCAACTCTACACTCTACTATCTCCCTCTTGGTCGAACACTCAGTGAGTATTCCCACTGACTGTGCTGGTGCTAGCGATTAGTTTCGTTAACATCGACACTCGTAAGTGCTCTCCAAGTCAGATGCCTGACAACAATATCCAAATTCCAGACCACTGGCATGCTCCCAGTCACCAGCCTTCAAGTTGCCATGCAGTCCCTCCTTGGTGTGATCATTTCCTTAGCACACATGACATCCAAGTCTTTGATTTGCAGACATGGACACAGGCATTGCAACTTGCCTCCAAGTCAAAACAGAACAGAGGGTGACCGAGGGCAACCTCGGTGGCTCGCAATGGTTGATGTGCAATGTCTTTGATTCACGGACACAGACAGAGGACGTTCACAGCCCTGCGGCTCTCACCTTTGACGCCTTCCAAGAGTCAACCATCAATGGGACATGTGCAGTCCAGGGCGTGACGCTCGTGATGTGCTTAGTCAGCATGGTGAGTGCCAATCCAGGGTTCTCTGACGTGACCTCATAAATGTGACAAATGTGCACCGCATGTTTGTTTCCTTGGTTATAGACACTTAGCTCGAGAAATTTATGGGTGGTGGTGCTGGGCTGTCAGTGGTGGGAACATGGTGGTGCGTTGCAGTGTCAGGTTGGCTCCCATTTTGGGGGATCAGAGAGGAATCCGGGAGAAGCTGGTGCATGCCTCCCAGTCTGAGTCCGAGTCGCAGCCCAAGTGGTGGGGGGGCCCTGTTCCGTTCTCGAGCCGTCATCGAGAGAGAGAGAGAGAGAGAGAGATCCATGAATTGAGCAAGCACAGCAGGAGCAAATGGACAAACAAACGAGAATGTCTTATTAAAGGAAAACACGCCAGTACATTGGCTTGAGGGACATGTGAGTCAAACTAGTAGCAACTCGAACGGGATATGAACATCAACAGAGACAACTCATGCTACTGCTGGGGTGAGTCCGAATTAAATGAAACGAGGCAAACGCAAGGGTAGTCACTAGTATAGTGCCAGGGTGACCGCTATCATATGTGAGGTGAGTCATTACTGGTGCCAGTGGGAGCATTACCGGTAGGTGCAGGTGGGCAGTATAGTAGATGGTGTGCGAGGACGTGGTATGGTACAGCCAGATGGGTGAGTTGGCGACCCAGGTCTCAGATGTCGAGACATTGTCAAGTCGAACTCGAGAAGTGCATGATCATGTTGATCGGAGGGTTGGAGAGATTCGCTGACTTCGAACTTGAACTTGAAGGACAGCGAAACATGTCATCGCTAACTCTCCAGGGCTCACTGGGTGCAGTTGTTTGCTGTCCGTGAGTGTGATTTCCTCTGCCTCTTGACACACTCCCTGCGCACTACCTGTGCAGCATTGATGGCAGCCAGAAGCAGGGTGACTCCTTGCTTGGCCTCGAGGTAGGCTGCCAGAAAGTGTGCCTCATCAGACTGGTACCTTTTTAACTCAGATGTGAGTGATCGCCCTGGCACAGCCCGAGGCTACTCAAAGCAGCACTCACACATCAAGGAACTCTTTCACAATGATCAACTGGTTGTGGTGTTGCATCGCAAACTTGCGTCAATTCACACCATGGACCCACCACTCCTCTGGCCAGTCCTTCCACGGAGTGTCCAATCCAAGTTTAGGGGCACTGCTGACCCAGTGCTCGACAATGTCCCTCCAGGTCTCTGATTTCTGACGGTTCGTTCGGGACATTGATCACACATTGGGGATGTGCAACTCTGGTGTTGGGGTCTCTTCTGAGTCCAACTCAGTGCTGCCAGCAGACCTTGCTGTCACGGTTTGGGGATGGAAAGTTGCAGTCCAATGGTCACGGTCAGAGGCAGTCACTAGCGGAAAGCGAGGGCTTGAGGATGCCATGGCAGTGGGAGAGGTTGCAGGTTGTGCAGCTGGACTCGGAGCCTGAGTGGGGTGAGCTGGGATCCTGATTGTCAATGGTGCGCATGTCTGCAATTTGGACTTGGATGCTAAACTCAGAGGTGGGTGTTAGTATGGCATCCATGAAGGGATGATCGCCTGCATCACACTCACCATGGCCACCATCCTGACCGAGTGATGAACACCCAGGTCTAAGTCCAGCTTGAGTGACAATCTCCACCAGGGCATTGACTGAGTTGGCGATGTTGCCCACATCTGTTCTTAGCTCATGCACGTCACCTGTGACTGAAGCATGGACCATTTGCAACTCCTCAGCTGTCATCAGCTGCACGAGGGCTGCTTCACCAGCGAATGACTCATTAGCTCTTCGTGGAATTGGTGCCAAGGCATCACTGTAGTCGCTCTCATATATGTACAGCTCGTTGAGAAGGTAGCAGATCAGGGTATTGCACTACAACCCAGACAAGAAATCTCAGCACTCACACATAACGTGGTGCTTCGAGACACATCTGAGAAAAAAACTCACATGTTCCTGTTCCACCCAACCTCCCCACCAACGGACCTTGGCTAATGTCCAATGCTGTCCGACGGGAGTGAACATAAAGCGGTACTGAGCAGCTCCACAATGGAAGCAGTGGGTCGAAAATGAACCAGGAATCTCAGCTCCTGCAACCACCTCATTGATCCATTTCTGGACAGTGTTGTGAGAGAGTGGTTTGCAAGGATGTATGACTCCATTTGTGCCCATCGCTGGAAACATGCAGTCCTCCAGCTTGAGCACACATTCATAATGAGCGAGTTCAAGCCACTTCATCCAGATCAGAAGGCAAATGAAGGCATCCACAGCTGGTAGGTCAGGCTAAGGGTAGATGTGGTAGTGATTGCCTGGAGTATGCCCGGAAGTAACATCCCCATCAGTATCACGATGGAGCTACCAAAATCAGAATCTGATCATGCATAGTGAAGGTCCTGTTCCATCATGCCCTTGTTGACTTTCTTTTGCCACCCTTTGCAGTTTGTGAGATAGACTTCAAACAGTGTTGTGTGGTCGCTCAGCAGCAGTTCCTTGCTGGCAAGGCATTTCTTCAGCACACAGTCAACAACACTCTGATCAAATATTGTGATGTTCCTTCTGCACAGCTTGACAAGTTCGAAACACCTGCGATACACGTGCCTCAACTCCAGCACAGCAATAAGAAATTCCAATGCTTAGTACCTTGTCCACAAGGTCCACACTGTTGCATCAAAGGCGATCTGTTCCAAGTGCCGGGTAACCAGTGTTCACTGCTTGACGTGCATGCGCAACACTGACACAGGCTCTCCAGCTAGCACACGTTGCATTCCATCCAGTGCTTCTTGGAGTTCTGGACATGCCCGCCATGACCAATTGAGCATCCAGGTCATGTAATGAACTGACATTGGTAGGGAATGCTTCCAATCTCTGTCTTCAGAACTCACTTTGTGCTTCAGGGAACTGACAATGTTGTCAACCTCAGCTGAGTCAACTGGATTCCCCTCCCATCGGTGTTTGGTGTCACTAAAGTACCACCACCCTCAGTATATGTCTCCATCCCTGTCACAGTGTATGCATCAGATACAGGCGCCACATGAGACTGAGATCTGCTTCACTCACATGCTGTTCTATAGGGCCTTGAATGCCACACGGATGCCCTCTATGGACCCTTTACTTAGGTTCTGATAAAAACCTTTATATGTAAGGAACAGTGCCAGTGCTCTGTCCAACGTCTTGTTGGGCATGCTGTTAAATGCATTGCAAAACTCCAGGTCCTGGTAAGGTTCATCATTGCCAACATCATCAGGGGCTGGCAGTCCATTCATGGGATCATGATTGCCTGCAGTGCGGAAGTGTTCGGCAAGCCATTCACGACCTCATTTCACATGCCCCACATAGCATGTCTTGGTCTTCCTTGCCCTGAGGTGAGCTTCTCTTCCTGCTTCCTTGAGTTGATTGATGAGTTTAAGGGAGCAGTTGGTGCTGGAGGCATGGAACAATGTTGCTTGCTTCCTGCGGATCTTCTTTGGGGACTCGGGTGGTTGTGGAGCCTTCTTTGCAACCTCTCAGGTCCAGACCATCGTTGACAGAGCCAAGTGCCCACTGGCAAATGAGAGCAATGAAGAGGGTGGTGGCCGGCACTCAGAAACCAACTGACTGTCACTGTTCATCTATTTGTCAATGCTACTCACCAGTCCTTGCCTGGATTTTTGAATATTGCCATCACTCAACTAACTTCAGAACTGTAGTAGTACAAATGTTGCCTAGTACACCATTAATCAACAATCTCGACCTCAGAATCCATCTCGACTGCTTGTGTCATCCCTTCCCTGTCTGAATCTTCTGTTAGATCAACCACGGTCCCCGGATCCACTGGTGCTTTGTGCTGGCTTAGAGCAGGGCGCTCATTCTGTGCTGCTTTAGTTCATTTGCATGCTTTGTGAACTGCACCTGATGTCCGAGTCACACCCTATACATTGTTTTCAGCCACTAGATCAGGAGTGCAAGTCAATAGCTCTGACCTTTTCATGAATCTGATGGAAGCATGTTGAGGCATCAGGGAAGGCATACTCAACAATGGCAGCCAGTAGTGTGAAATACATTCAGTCATTGTCCACTGCATCCGATGATGGCATGCACAAAGCAGCTCGGGCCACTTGAGTGAACTGTTTTGCGTCATACCATAGCTTGATGATGGGAAGCTTGGAGCCAGGTGTGTTGATTGTCCAGCTGTGAAGAAGTTTCAGCCCACCGGTTGGGCAATAGACTGTTGTGTCACAAATTTGCTTTGGAAGCTATTCGAAGTATTGGAGGTCAGTGAAAATGTAAAAAGATCAAGACTTGGATACCTTGCACATGTGCCATACAGCAGTGCCTTCCCAAATGGTAGTGTGCATTTTTGTTATGATAGCCTCACGATCAAGTCCAAAATGTCACTTGCATAAAGTTGTGATTGATGCAAGGTGTGGCTGGTTTGAATCAATGTTGTAAATGGGAGGTGGACCACTGGCAGGGCCACTGCTGCTGTTTGGAGAAAAATTCATCAGTGGTGAGAAATAATATTTCAGGTCATCATACTGAGGGAATAACTCTGAAATTGTGCTCGCAATTTTTGGGTACCTTTGGCCCAAGTGACTGTCAGGATCTGAACTCAGAATGCATTGCAGCTTGTTGCACCAGCCTGCAAGAAACCTGGACAAGGCTGGCCCCTCCATTGTCGAGAATGCCTCCTACAAGTCATGGCCAAGGCTGTAGTGAGTTAGATCACAAGCGATAGTGATCCCACAGCTGGCGACACCACTCTGCATATTGGCCTCAGCACAGATCCTGGAGACTGAGACATGGACCTACATTGCAGTCACCACCAACAAGGAGTGCAATCAGAACACGCTCAGGACGTGTTAGGCCAACATGATCAGTGATTACTTGGTCTCAGTAGATCTCAATATTGTTAAAGTGCCATGGCCTGTCTGGGCTTTGAAACACAAGATCAGATAACAACATAGTACTAGTGGTAGAAAGAAGAAATGGCACACACCAACGTGCAACACAGGTGGCTCCAAAGACAAGTGCATCCACATTGGTTGTCAAAACCATGTCAATGAGACCTCGTTAACTGAGCTCAGCAAGCTTGGCTTCAGCTTCCCCTGGAGCCTTCATAACACTGAATTCACAACTCCATTAAACTATCTGGTCTTGTACCTCATTCCAGTGAAATCCAAATACCTCAAGCAGCTCACAAAATGACTGCGTGAGCCAGTGTGGTTTGCAATGAACTTGCTTACCCTGCTTTACCTGAGGCCATGCAGGCCCATCAAAAATGAAAAGCACATGCATGGGCATTGCCAGAATAGTGGCAAGTCGGTAGAAGAGGGTGTGAAGCTCTGAATTCTGACCTGTGCTGGCATGGTTGTATCGAAAGACGGGACACACAGAGTGCATCCAAGTGCTGAACAAATGTAAGCAATTGAGAGAAAAAAGTGCCAGGCAGTACTGAAGGCTCACCTTGCATCCACACTGATCTTTAATAACTGCAATCCATTATGCACAGACAGCCCAGGTTGAAAACCTTCATTCATGGCAACTTCCAAAAGCAAGCACCTCTCCACTGCACACAACAAAACCTGCCACCTTGACCATCAGCAACAAGATGTGGCAGCCTCAAAAGATTCCTACTTACTGGCCACAGTCCATTTACGCCCATAGCGCTCAAGCATCGTGCATGTCAGTGACAGGGGTGCAGAGCTTGAAAGACTACAACATACCAGAAAGGCAACTCCATAGCTATGATGCTATGAGAGGATGGAGTGCACAAGCTACAGTGGCAGGACAGCAGGGGGAAGGTAAAAAGAGTGAAGATTGTCCAGAAGGGTTTTTTCCTCTGTGACCAACATGTCCCTGGTCTGTTGACACCTGCTCTTTGCATAGACACTGTGATGATGGGGTGTGTGCGTGTATATGGTATCAGTGGTGATATCGTCCAGCTCATCATGAAGGGGGATGGTATGAGAACATCCGGGAAATGGACAGTCTGGGGTGCAAGTCTGGGGCCAAGTCTGGAATGCAAGTCTGGCATGTTTTTGGCATGTTTTGGCACCAGCAGGAAGGACAATGGTGTGCAGGGGCATCATTGTCATTGTCGCATGCAGAGGGGGGCAAGGGTGAGGTCGCGCAAGGGTGTCATTGTTGTCGCATCGTCAACATCACATTGTTGTTGTTGTCTCATTGTCAGTGCACACTAACCTGTACCTGTGGGTTACCTGATGGGCATTGTGGTTTGCACAAGGGTGAGGTCGAGTGAGAGGTCGAGTGAGAGGGGGGACAAGGGCAAGGACAAGGATGAGAATGCCATCATCATGTCATTGTGTCGTCATCATCATTGTCATTGTCATCCTGTTGTCACACCGTCAGGCACGTGAGGACAAGGGTGAGAACGCTGTCATGGCATCATCACATCATCATTGTTGTTGTTGTCCCATTGTTGTGTCATCAGGCACATGAGGACAAGGTTGAGTGAGGGGATGACGAGGGTGGTGTGAGGATGAGGGTGATGGCACAATGGTGCGATGACATGAGGACAGTGGCGACGAGGACGACGGCGAGGGCACAAAGACAAGGGCAATGGTGCAATGGTGAGGGCAATGGTGTGATGGCAAGGGGATGAGCACGAGAAAGGATGAGCACGCAAAGACGGGCATGAGAGCATGATGGCACAAGGATGAGCGTGAGGGCAAGCCTAGGGTGATGGCACAAGGACAGTGGTGATGAGGACAATGGCAAGGGCACAATGGCAAGGGCAATGGCATGATGGAAAGGGGACAAGGATGAGGATGAGGACAAGCACACAAAGGTGAGTGCGAGAGCACAATGGCACAAGAACGAGCACAATGGCAAGCCTAGCATGAGAACGACAGCAAGGGCACAAATGAGGACAAGGGATGACTTGGAGGGCGAGGCTGCGTGAGGACGAGCGCAACAGCACATAACTTCCATGCACTCCTTTGCTGCACAGTGCGGGTGGCTGTCCAACTCTGGGACTTCTTGGAGCATTCCAGAGGGTGTCATGCCAGGCCTGCCACTTGCAGTAGACAGCACACCTGGGACACTGGGCACTATCAGTGGGATAGTAGTGCCAGGACTGGCAAGGTGGGGAGAGTACCCAAGCGGTATACCCAAGCTTTGGTAGTGCCAGTAATGGCTTGCATGGCCCCCAAGAAACCTCAGGCAACCTTGGGCATCTTGGTAGCTGGAACAGGCAATTAGCAGACTCCCCAAGTTGTGGAAGGGGCTTACATGATGCCGCAAGTTGTGTCAATGTTCACCAGAAGCATTTGAAGTGTGGGATGAACAATCCCATAGTAGGCACTCGTAGTGATCAACATCCGTGTTCATCATCCCCCTTGAAAACCTCAACAAAAGTCCTGCTGCTGGCATCTCAGCTTTCACATTGTTAGGATATTTGCTAGGTGATGGTGAACATCAGCAATCCAAATGTGTGTCTGATTTGTGGCAGGGAATGACTCACTGATTTGGCACCTGACATGCGATGAGTTGCACCAATTTTCAGCACAACAACTGCATTGGGAGTGAGCTGAGTGGTACAGCCATCAAGGAGGCATTGGGGATCCCTGGCACACATAAACAACTAACCAGTTAGATCGAAAAACTTGGAGGTGGCTGGCACAGCATCAATGCACTTCAAGATGACACTGCATGATAGACCTGCTAGTGCATCCTCTCTAGGGGCATGGTCTGACATGTTGACTTCAAACTATGGGATGCGTGATCAGTATGCTACACATTCGCCAACCCTCCGACCAACTTACCGTTGACACTGGTACAGCCCCATTTGTCTACAGGGTGGAGTTCACTGATGGGTCATCAAGGAGAAAGTGATCTTTTGGATCTAATGGAGGAAGGTTCTCTGGGTCAGGATTCATTGCTAATCAAAAAAAAGGCGTGAGTAGCGAGCATGTCGTTGTTGAAGAATGATGATGGTGAGCGCTGGGCATGCTGGCAACACGATGGTGGGCTTATATAATCTATCCTAATCAGGAAGTCGTTGTGTTGGGCCATCCAAGTCATGGACGCTGGTGTCATTGGGTGGGTGGTGAGGAAATGAAAATGCTTGAAGCAAGCAGGAAAAAAAATATAGTAGGGCTTGAACAGCATCCTTGTGGACGGGGGGAAAAAAGAAAAAGAGGGGGGAAAGCTCAACATTGTATGCATGGAGAGGTTGAATGAGTTGTAAAGTGGTGTAAAGTGAAAAAATGGCAGTGTAAAGTGAGCTAAGTGGCAGGCGGTGCAAAGTTTACTGTAAAATTTGGTAAATTTCGGTAAAATCTGGCAGTCTGTGTGTCGCTTTTGTTTGTTGTCCCCCATCCTGTACATTCATCACCTCTGTCGCCTCTGACGACTCCATCTCCTCACTTTACATGTCCCAGAAGCCTCAAGTGTCCTTCTACATCCAGAAGAACCCCACTTTTTACCTCTAGGCCAAGCTTGCATCAAATCCAAACTCACACTCCATTTGCTGACTTATCTTGACCCATCTTGCTTTGGAGCTGTCCATTCCCTCTCAGGACCATGCACCTGCACCCTTCGTTTCGGCCGGCCCACTGGCACTGGCATTTCATAGCCGCTAGCAAAACTTGCAGTGGAGTTGATCAAACGTGCTCTGTCAACTAGTGGTACACATCCTACCAGGTTGAATCCATTGCTTTTCGTGCATCTCAATTTTCTCCTTCTGTGCTGCTCATGCTGCCAGTGTGCCCTCTGTATAGCATCCTCCTGTGCAGGGAGGGTCCTACACACCCCGAGAACGGGACTTTAGACCTGTCCTTGCATCCAAACGTGTGCCACAATATGCCCATATGCCAGACTCCGAGGGTTTGCCAGTCCAGGCAACCCTACTAGTACTAGTACCTTGCTTCACTCCCCCCTCATTCATCGCCACTTGCATCCAATCATGTGCCACAATGTGCCTATACATCAGACTCCGAGGGTTTACCGGCCCAGGAAACCCTACCACTGCCTCCCTTCACTCCAATCTATCCCCCCTCGTTCATTGCCACTTGCATCCAAACATGTGCCACTTAATGTGCCCATACACCGGACTCCAAGGGTTTGCCAGCCTGGGTAACCCTACCACTACCTCCCTTCACTCCAATCTATCCCCCACTGGGGGCGACATTGAGGTGGGTGCATTGCGGACAGAGCAGCTGTGTGCGCTCGTGTGGAGCCTGCTTGAGTGTATTCTAGACAACAACCACTCGGAGCTGGTGCATGGGAACCTCTATGCGTGCTTGATCAACTATCTACACCTCATCTCAGCCGATGATAGGCATCACAACACGGAAGCAGTCATGGACACATTCGGGAAGTGGTTGATGGCGCTCTCAGTGTCTGTGCTCAGCTCGAGGGTCAATTTGTCGCTCATGGAGACCCGAGGGTCCACGTGGTCGATGCCCATGCCGGGTGGTTGGCCTGCTGCCCAAGGCCCTCATTCATTGCCACTTACTACCTATTTCATCACTCCCACCTCATCGACCTCTTCTGCCTCTTCATCATCTCCCCATTCTTTTGCCAGACCTGACTGGGATGTCGGACGAGGTGTTCAAGCACAGCCACCAGGTGGACATGACGGGATCAGACAGAGATGGGTATTCCCCCTGCCCAGGCAGTCTTTCACACTGCATTTGTTTTTTGCCATTGACTGGCCCACTGGGCATCACTTGTGGCAGTGCAATCCAGGGTTCTCTGAGGTCAGTCTGTTTACATGTTTTACCAGCACCACCACGTAAATTTCCTGGGTTATAGATACTTACAATGTGTCATCCAGACATCTGGAAAGCATGCTGTTACGTTGTGTTTTTGAAGATTTTTTGTGAGCCTACGCAAGGGCCTAATGCTGCCTCTGATTGGGCCGGAACACGTTTGTATGGCACTCTCCCTGAACATCTTTCTAAATGGGGACTATTTTGAGCCTTTCTGTTCGGCTGGGTATGTAGATGGAGCTAGGCCCGCTTCTACCGAAAAACACTGCTGAACCTCCGAGCCAACCTGGCTGACCCGGCGACTCCCACAACCGTATGCCCACGAAAATGCCTCTCAGGCCCGACGCGATCTTAACTCGCTGGCACAAAATGCTCGGCCTC
>JBBPOB010000922.1:0-11961 GCA_038091275.1 Tylopilus subfusipes | reverse complement strand
CCATCGCGTCCTGTTCATCCCTGAACTCCTCGACATCGTCTTCAGTTTCTTGGACAGAGATTCGAATGTCGCCAACGCGTGCGTCTGCAAACGGTGGTCCGAGATAGCCCTCGACGTCGTCTGGAAAGAGGTCGACGACCTCCTCCACCTCTTCCGTCTGCTTAAACCGATATTCCGCCAGGAAGACACGTTCGAATACGTGCGCAGTCTCTTCTTTGCCTTTTCATGTTCCCGACTCATCCCATGCTCGACAGTGTTTCGAGACACTCCCAGAAGCAAACGACTGGGCTAGGTTCGAAAGGTATGCCTCTCGTGTTCGCATCCTCAAGTTCAGAGCGGCCACGTACGATCTCGAAATCTACCCCTTGTTGGACGACGTCGCCAGAACGCGAACATCTTTGGAGATCTTGCCCAACATGCACACCCTCGAGTGGATATACACTGCTACCGTCCTCATGGAACGATGCAAATTGTTCTTGCATCGTCGCCTTAGGCACCTTTCCGTGTCTGCAGCCTCCCAATCCAATCCCCGGCCGGATTTCTACACCGATCTATGTGCGCGTGCCCCTCACCTCCACTCCCTCACCCTCTTCGTCAATTACCCCGGTAGACCCATCGACCCTGAGCTCAGCATCCTCCTACAAAACTTGCCAGAGCTCAAGAAGATCGTACTACCAGAATTCCACTACACGTCCACAGTCATCGAAAAACTCTCCCGAGCCAAAAACATTGCCGTTGTCGATTTCAGTCCAGACCTAAAGCTCGGTTACGGACATCCAGCCAATGTGGCATCCTTTGCCCCCGTGCTCGAGGAAGGTGCATTTCCCTGTCTACGTGAGCTCAACCTGTCTGCCAGAATCGACGATCTTGACTGCTTCTTCCACTCGAGCTTCGCTCCCACCCGCGTCACGACGTTGTATGTCAACTCGTACACAGACCACACCCCGACCGAAGTGCACGCATTCCTCACAACGCTGTCTCAGCGCTGTCCACTCTTGACAAAGCTGAACGTTCAGCTTTACCATAAAGTCCTCCCCTTCGTTCTCCCCGTGGAACAACAACTTTCTTACGCCACCATCAAACCCATTCTCAACTTTCCAAATCTGGCCTCCTTTGAATTGGTGCACAAATTCCCTCTCAGAATCACGCTTGACGATCTCGAGGACCTAGCCAGTAAATGGCCCCATGTGGAATCCCTCATGCTCAACGCCGAACCCATCTTCCTCCACGAAGACGCGTTCACGCTCGACCTCCGCGCGCTCCTCCCCTTTGCGAGACACTGCCCCCGATTACGTTTCCTCGGTTTCTACATCAACGCCACCGAAGTCGACATCCCCTTGTCGCACACCCCGCTCGAGCCGTTCGTCGCCCTCGGCACGCTCTCGCTCGGCACGTCCCAGGTGCGCGGTACGACCGCGGTCGCGACGTTTTTGAGCCGGATCTGCCCCGCTGGGTGCACGCTCGACATGGGCCTCACCTGGACCGAGTTTGGAACCGAGGACGACCGGCTCTTGCCCGCCGAGCTACGGCTTCCGCTGCAAAAGCGGTGTACGGCTTGGCACGCGGTCGAGAGGCTGCTCCCGGCGCTAATCAGGCTTCGGCAGGAGGAACGGGAGCGGTCGCGCGCGTTGCAGGAGGAAGTCGAGGATTTGCGCATACGGAATCGGTTGTTGATGGACAAGGTGGATACCAAGACGAGGGACTCGTGCGTCATTGCATGACGCACCATTGATCGTGCATGTTTCTTACTCTATTGTGTTGGTGTTTGGGGCCCGGGAATGAATGGGGTACATGACTTTTTCGATCACATCGTACTAGTACATGCTCCGCTGTGCTACTTGTTTTATCACTCTAAATACGTCTTGGAACACACGAAGATTGAACACGTTGGAAGAGCTTCATCGTCTCTGCGACGTTTACGGTGATGGTCCATATCGGACGGATCTCGTCGGGCTCGTCTGTCGGTGCTGCAGGTGTGGAGAGGTTGGGCACAGATGATAGTAGGATGGACAGGCGTGTCCCATCCGAATTCGCGAGTATCCGAGTCTCCTTTGTGGTTTTTTTGGGTGTCTGGCGACGCACTTGGGCCGCTGCAGCAGAGTCGCTTCCCTGGGAAGAAGTGGCCTACTAGTATCATGGCACTACGCCCAATGGTGTCGACGTCGTTGACGGTCGTGGTGAGTTAGACGGACGCACTGAAGAGAGCCCGAAGGTGACATCAGCGGCTGGCAGCCTCAGATTTGGAGCGAGCCTTGTAGGATCAAAGTAACTATTTGCGTGTCCCACCGCCGTGGTGCACCTGGGCTTTTGGTTGGGGCTGAGCGGCGATGGAGTTGGTGGTACTGTAGGCTGTTTCTTCATGGAGGGGATCCCATTTCCTGGGTTTCGTGCGACGTTTCTCGAGGAGGTGATCTCTGTCTCCTAGTTCGTCGATTCAAATGTATCATTGGGCGACTCTCTGGATGCGCGGAGGCCTTCAGTGGTTGGTAATTACAGACAAGGGATATGTGTTTGAATGTCCCAGGAAGATACAGAATGTTCCACGAGAACGACAGGTCCAGAACAATAGAAAGGATCTATGGTGGATATCGCAATCGTCGTCCGCAACTTGATGCAGCTCATTCATGCGTTTCGCCAGTATGGCCCGTACGGCCACAACACATCCACGAAGGCATCGAGATCCAACAGGATGGGTTCGTTTCCTGTGAAGAACAGTCAGTCATGATGCTCATAACGAATAGACAAACGAACGAACTGAATCATCGTCAAGCATCTGTACATTGCGCTGAACCAAGTGGTTAAATATCCGTGCCCTAGAAACGGAAGAAAAAGGGGGCACACTCACTCTTACTTTCTGCGCGGGTGCTATCGTTGAAGATTCATTGCGTGAACGTGGTGCTCTTGTTTGTGGTGTGCCGGTCTGTGGGAGATCTTCCAAGGGTATTTCATCGAGCATCCGATTGCGACTGGGATCCACAGAGGGCATCTCCTGAGACACCCGACTTCGGCTGGTATCCTTTGACTGCGTCTGATGCGGTGTCCGATTGCGATTCCTCTGCATCAATGTTCTGAACCTGCCTCCGAACGCTCGACGTTTGGAGGACTCGGTGGCTTCAGGTTTGGGCTTTGGGCAAGGCATTTCGACAGACGAGGTCACTGGTGGACCAGGAGGTAGGTGCTGGTTACTCGGGGATGAGTCCGGTGGTAGCGGAGCGGGCTCGAGAGGTTTTTCATCCGATGCCGGAGATAGAGGCTGAAACATATTGTTAACACGAGGCAGAGAAGATCCTCTCGCTACCTACTTCTTCGTAGTTGAACAACGGCGTCCGACGTGCTAGGTGGCAGCTCGGTCTGTCATTACCGTCAGCGCAGTACCTTTGGGGAGGAACTGAACTAGTCTTACCTCGAGCAGAGCGTCGTCGTCGTCATCTCGGCTGCCAGTCTCTTGCTCTGGACGATCGGCTTGTGATCCTTCGGGTAGTTCGTTGGCTGCCTGTTCATAAACCGGAATCGATTCACTCTTTCAGTTACAGAGCGATCCTGCTATCGTACCTCGGGAGAATCCTGCTTTTCTTCTTGGTGCAGCGACTGTTCTTCGTGCTGAGGCTTGTGTTGATCTTGATGCCCTTCCGAGCTCGCATTTTGGGTCTGGAGACAACAAAAGGGACGTTCACAGGACTGTCGACGACTCAATGCAATGACAACTTACGTTCTGGGTTCAGGTCCAACAAGGATTTTATGTGTACGAAAGTAGAGATTGATGAGCAGACGTTATCCTCGACCTGAGAATATTGTACTTACATTGATAGAGATGTAGGACGGGGGAAGAATACTGCTGAGTTCCCAAATGACTGTCCCTAAACCGTCAGTTGCAAGACGACTACCGTCGGGCGACAAGGCGATATGCGATATCTGCGTAGTGTCCTCGACAATGCCTAGTTGCACGTGAGTGGAAGTGTCCCAAAACGAGACGGAACGACCAGAGGAGGAGGCAATGAATTTGTTGTTGGCAGAGAGGGCGATAGACATGTAAGCCGGGGCACCGTTAAGTTCGTGAATTTTCCATTCAGCCAGTTGGGATCTGGTGGAAGAATCAAATGACTTGATTTTGCTGCCAGTGGATGCGACAAAGAGCTGTTGGCCGTTGATGGACCAGGCGATAGGAAGATACCAGCGAGGCATTTGGTTCTCGATTGAGACGAGCTGGTCACCATTCTGACTGTTGAAGATCTCGATGGACGAGTGTCCAGCGCAGGCGATACGTCCGCCATCCGGCGAGAACTTGAGCCCCCACACATAACCACCAATAACAGCTGGGAGTGGGCCTACCAGTCTCTCCCCGGCTGCAATGCTCCAGATGCTCACTCCTCCCTTGCTAGTCCCGGTGGCAAACCTGGTCGAGTCAGGTGCAACGTCGACTGAAACCACATCCGCTCCGCCCTCCACCTTGACGACCTTTTTGTGAATCTCTGCATCCCACACGCTCGCTCCCTCACCTTCAGTCCCACACACGACCCACTTTTGATCCCTCGCCACAGAAATGGCCCGCATGTTCATCCCCATTTGCTTTCCCACCTCTTGTCCGTCTGCGAGTCGCCATCGTTGGATCCCCTTGTTTGTCCCACCGTAAACATGCGTTCCATCAGGTTTGAATGCGACTGCCAATACTATAGCAGAGCCGGTTTCAAGAACCACCTTTGCACTATGGTCTGACCGAATTGTCAGCACCGTAAATCGCTTCTGAGGCCTACCACGCACCAGGCTTTGTCGATGACATCCTCGCTAGTAATGGTCTGTACTCGTGGGTTTCAAGACGTCAAGGAACGGGGTGAGTTGTGGTATGCAACAACGGTGTTGCGTCACGAACTCGTGTTGTCCATTTAAATTTATTCGGTTTGTTTACGCAGCGCCTCGTGTTTTGGGCGCTCAAGTTTTAGTGCTTGGGCCCTCGTTGCTAAGACCATTTGATCGGTGCACCGTGCACCCCCTGTCGCGACCTTACCAGGAAACTCGCTCATCGTATGTATGTCTCTTCTCACTTTAGGCTGCCCCGGTCTGTGTGGTGACTGACTACCACTGTACAGCTGAGCTCATCGAAGAAGAAAGAGACGGCGTTCCAGCAAAGTAAATTGCATCATTGTGGGTGTGTGCATGACGCAGGCCAGCCTTAGAACATGAAAATGGACACTCCGAATTTGGACGGTATGAACACCGACTCTGAGAGGTACTATTAAACGATACTGATTCTAATAGCAAACATGCATCTTGCGCGTTTACGAACGCAGGTGCGTCAGGTGAATGGATGATTCAGTGTAGGTCCAATCGGTCTATATCCCATCAGTAATAGTAATCACAATTCTCGAGCCCAACTTGAGGAACTGCCACGATGACGCTTGAACTTGAAACACCTATATGGCCTTTTCGATCACATCATACATGCTTCGCTTAGCGCTACTTGTTACCTTTATCTTTATCGCTCTAAACGTCTTGGAATAGTGAATGGCGTACATGGCCTTTTCGACCACATCATACATATTTCGCTTAGTGCTACTTGTTACCTTTATCTTTATCCTAAGTACGACTTGGGATGGTTTGCTTGTAGAAATGCGACATGATACCTTCGGTGTGCGTGATAGTCAGGTTGAACACGGGATGCGTGGCGTTCTGGGCGAGAGGAGGCGCCGTCAGCATGAGACGTGCGTACGAAGGGGGCACGCGTACCACACGATTCACCGCGCCACCGAGTATATGTGACGCCCCTTCTTCTTCGCACCACGCAAGGGCGTCCGCGAACGAGGTTCTGCGAAGTTGTTGATGTGGTGCATCTGTCCGTCGTTGAGCATCCAACTCGGAAACGGGAGGGACGAGACGTCACCTGAAGCTTCCTGCCACGCCTGATCGACCTGGGCGCGTCGCGCCTCTAGCGGGTTGACGCTATGCTGGGCCACCGAGAGCCCAGCGAGGCAATACAACGTGTGATACGCATCCGGGACCCTGCCGCCGTTCCCGCGTCAGATCGAGTACCCATGCACGACTAGAGTCACGTACTTGGGTGGTTTGTCCCGCAGACCCGCAGCGGGGTGCTGCGCCGCACACAAGATGTACCTCTGCAACGCCGCCCTGTTCCACACCGACTCTGTCCGTGCGCGTCAGTCAATACAACGTCCCGCCGAGCCGCATCGAGCTGGCACGCACCGTCCGTGTCGTCCCACTCCCCGTCCGCGGTGGGGTCCTGTACACCGATATCGGCTCCGTGCGCGTGGTGGCTGGCCCCAGCGACGCCCAGCGACGCGAGCAGCGCAAAACAGCCCCCAACCCACCACGAATAACATCCATCGACGAGCTTGTTCGTCCGGCCCTTGAACCCTCCCAACTCGATCTCGGCGCCCTGCATCTGCACGAGCCACCTCAGCAGCCTCTTGTAATCGATCGACGGGCCGCCCCGCGTCGTTCCTGTCGTCCCCGTCGCTGCAGGGCGGTGGTGGTGGGGCGCGAGCGCGAGGTACGGCTGGAGTATCACCCACGACGCGAGCGCGCAAAAGGTGTACCCCCCGTGCGCCTCGCCGAGCGCAGGGCGCACGTCCTCGAGGAGTGTCCGCTCCCCGTCGCCCGTCGCCGCGGCGGCGTAGTACGGCTGCGACGCCGAGGCGAACCCGCCTTCATACGTCTGGCAGGATGCGATGAACGCGGGCGTTCCGTCGAGCAACTCGGGCGTGAGCAGATCCAGGAGGTGCGCGACCACGAGCAGACAGTACGTGCCCCTGCGGATTCGGCGTGAGGACGTGGATCGCGTGTGAGAATGGGGGTGAATGGGAAGTCGTGATGTGAAAAAAAAAGGGAGACGGTTTACCGGACGTCTATCTCGGCATCGTGCGCGACGAGGAACGATCCGTCGGGTTGCTTCAGAGACATGAAGAACGCATAGAGCTTTTCCCTTGTTCACGTTCCGCGTCACGTCGTGAGATACGAAGAAGAAACAGCAGCGACGCGCGATACGCACCTGTCGACCTGATCCCAGCCTCCGCCCGGCCCTGGTCGACCCACGATCGCGAGCGAACAGATGGACGCATAGGTCGGGAGGAGATGCGCCGCCTGCCCTGTCCCACCGCCGAACCCGCCCTCTGGGTGCTGCCACGCCAGAATCTTGTCGATCGCGCTGAGGGATGCGACGTGTCAACCGCGCCACTCGCTCGCGTTGAGACTCGCGCACCGTTGTTTGTTATCGGGGTCCAAGACGACGCCCAACGCGCAGAAACTCTGGAGCGTCCAGTACAACAGCCAGGGTTGGCTGGCGTCTTGGCTGATGTAGCGCCATGGAAAGCCTTGGACGAGGTTTCGGACGAGAAACTGGAGGTGTTGTTGCCGTTGGAGGGGTGGCGGGGAGTCTGGATCGAGTGGGAGGTGTTTGAGGAGGATGGACTCCGTCTCGGCTTGGAGGTCGGAGGTCTCTGTGTGGTGCTGGTCGTCTGCTGATCGACGCGGTTCGCCCATCCTGGATGGTTTGGGTCAAGAAACAACGGTCTCCATTGTTGGCGCGTCGTCATTGGTCGAGGTATATTACAATTACAATCTCTACAAAACTCTCTCGACGAGGCCCAGCCCTTCGCTCTCCAACACCGCTCGGATGGGCTCGCAAATCTCCTTGGTGTACGGGGTGAGAACGCCCGGGGTATCGATCACACCATCCAGAACGAGCTGGGTAGCGATGCCGCACGGAATCCCAACTGTAAGCGCCATGGCCGAATGACCAGACGGACTCCCATATCGCTCCAGCGTCGACGTCAAGGTTTGCTTGTCGCAAGCTGTCAGCACGACACGTGCATTCTCGTCCCATCCAACAGAATCTCACCTCCGTCCCATCGGACCATTCCACCACAAACTTGTGCTGGAGCATGACGAGATCACGCTCGCCTTGCTCGTACTTCATCAGTCCTTCTAGCTGTGTACAGAGGGTATCCAGTAAGTTGTTTCCCCTCGGAACCACTTTCGCAGTCGAGAACAACCCGATCCATCTGAAGCCGGATATGATGCGAGTGCTCTCGCTTTCGTTGGGGAACTTGCACACAGACTTGATGCGGGACACGAGCGAGCTGAGTGGGTGGTCAGCAACAGTTGTCAAGTGGTGCGTCGTCATTCACCTCTCAGACGCGTCATTCGCACCGATGGCCCTCTGGGTGACCTCTGCCCATGTGAGATCCGCTGTCAGCCATTCCTTCTCGGTAGCGTCGAGGAAGCCCAGGTCAACCAAAGCTTTGATGAATTCGGGGAATCCCTGGTACCGCAAAGTGCCACGAACGATGGTCTCCGCCTCGGGAATGTTGTAGAACTCGCGGAAGGGAACCGAGTTGCGGTTGGGATAGGCCACGAAAGCGAACGCGGGAGAGATGAAGTACGGCTTGGCGTACTGCATGAGGTCGCTTCCAGCGATGTCGAGCTGCTTGCCTCCCGATAGGTACGAAGCCGAATTCAGCAAAGCCAAGAGGACGCCTCGTGATGACCAGGAGAACTTGTACCCTAAGGGATTTCCTGAGCATTCTGGTGCAGGCAGCCCACCGCAGTATGACAAGAATTGCTTGATCTATTCAATCGATGATCGTCAGTAGCGCTCCTTTACAAGGAAAACACTGGCCATCACCTTTCCACCTTTCTCGTGCACCTCTGAAATGGTCTTGACAGCGTAGAGGTGATCGATACCAGGGTCAAGGCCAATCTCATTCATGACTACAATCCCGGCCGCCTTGGCCTCCGCGTCAAGCTCCCTCATTGCAGGGGAAACATAGCTCGTCGTGACAACATGGGTCTTTCCCTTAATGGCGGCCTTGATGACCGTAGTATGGTATGTGTAAGGGATCAAGGAAATGACGAGATCGTGGGCGGCCACCTGCGCCTCGAGCTCAGACGGGGAGTTGACATCGAGGGAGATCCCAGTGGCATTCGGAAGACCCTCTGCCAAGCTCTTGGCACTACCGAGCGTCCGGCATGCTGAATGTGTCCTTGTCAGCCTCTGATCGCGCCATCGAAAGAAAATACAAACCGATGGTCAGCTCGTTGCATGGGTCCCGAACTACATACTCTGCACACGGTCGTGCTACGAAACCAGATCCAAGAAGAAGAACCTTGCGCGTCTCTTTACCTTCCTTGACGGCTTTGGCAGCCACCGCGCTCCTGCCAAAGACCGGCCGAACGTCTCTCCCTTCCTCGAGAAGCGCACGCGCGAACTCTGGAAGAATAAAGGCAGCGCGGTGCACCTGTTCGTTGTAGTAACGTGTATCCTTGACCTTTCGGACCGGTTCATTGACGGCTCTTCCTTCGGCCTTTGAGCACACCATGAATCCGATCTGCCCAGAAGGATACGTCGGGATAGTGGTGAACGCGTATTCGGTGACGGGGAAGATCTCCCGCGTCGTGTTTCGCAGCTCGGCGATGAAAGGCAGGAAGAGCCAAAGACACTCCGCCTGGGTAGAGATGTGACCGCCTGGGGCCAACGCATTGTGAAGTAGCTTGAAGTAAGGCGTTTGGAAGAGGGATTCGGCGGGACCAACGGGGTCGGAGGAGTCAGTGATAATGACATCGTATGTCGCTTCGTTCTCTGAGAGATATTTGAAACCGTCTCCGATGATGACTTTGACGCGTGGGGATGCCAACAGGGAGGACATGTGGGGAAGGTATGTCTTGGATACTCTGACGACAGCCTATGTTCGAGAATAAGAGACGCGAGAGGGGGAGACGGAAGAAAGTCGAACCTCGTCAATGTCGACCAGGACGACTTGTTCGACCGTGTCGTGCTTCAAGACCTCGCGGATGACACCACCATCGCCACCTCCAATAACGAGCACTTTCTTCGGGTTGGGGTGGCTTGCGAGAGGGAGATGTGCGATCATCTCCTGGTACCTGTCGCGCTAACACATGAATACCCACAATCTGATCGACATGCAGGACTACTTACGAGAACTCGTCGCGCTCGGTGCACTGTATAATACCATCGAGAATCAGGACATTACCGTATGTCTCGGACTCGAAGACGAGGACGTCCTGGTAGAGTGATTTTTCGACGTGGAGGATTTTGTTGACCTTGAGGGTCATGGCTTGGCCGGGCAAGTGGGAAGAGACCTCCCGGAACCAACCATCTGCAAGACGTTAGTCAACGATTTTTTTTCTAGGCCGATTCGTACCCTGGATAGAGGGATGAGAGAGTGCAGGCATGATGGTGGTTGAAGTCAGTGATGCAAACCGAGTCCGACCATCTTATCGCGGCTAGATCGGTCACTGGTCGTTCAGCAACTTTCGTGCGAACCAGCAATACTACCATATTCAGACTTACAAAGGGGTTGTAATTCTATGTTTATACACATTGCTTGACCCCCCTCTGAGCCTACAACCGGAACAGCGAACTCATCCGACTTCAAGTTGCAAACCCCGGGGATCACTAAGGTTTGTTTCAGCTTGAGATATATTCCCTGTTCATATGACAGTTTATATTCTATGTAGGGGATTCACATTGTGTTCTGTTCGAGACAGGCTATATGACTGTGAAGGTACTACCTTTTCTGCCACCGGTAGGTCGCGACATAACTTATGTACATGAGAGGATGCACGAAAAATACGTCTGGAAAGCACGTCAATGAGCCAAAGCCCAAGATTCCTTCGTGCATTTTTTCGGTATGATATTTGGCTAGCATCTTATTCGACTTTGGCGTTGCCACCAAAGACCGGCCGAACGTCTCGCCTTTCCTCGAGAAGCGCACGCGCGAACTCGGGAAGAATAAAGGCAGCGCGGTGAACTTGTTCGTTGTAGTAACGCGTATCCTTGACCTTTCGGACTGGTTCGCTGAGGACTCTTCCCTCGGCCTTTGAGCACACCATGAACCCAATCTGTCCAGAAGGATATGTCGGGATGGTGGTGAACGCGTATTCAGAAATCGCAAAGATCTCCCGCGTCGTCTCGCGCAGTTGAGCGATGAGAGGCAAGTGCAGCCAAAGACATTCGGCTTGGGTAGAGATGTGACCGCCTGGGGCCAACGCATCGTGGAGTAGCTTGAAGTAAGGCTTTTGGAAGAGGGACTCTGCCGGACCGACAGGGTCGGAGGAGTCAGTGATAATGACATCGTATGTCGCTTCGTTCTCTGAGAGATATTTGAAACCGTCTCCGATGATGACTTTGACGCGAGGGGATTCCAACAGGGAGGACATGTGGGGAAGGTATGTCTTGGATACTCTGACGACAGCCTATGTTCGAAAATAAGAGACGCGGGAGAGGGAGACGGAAGAAAGTCGAACCTCGTCAATGTCGACCAGGACGACTTGTTCGACCGTGTCGTGCTTCAAGACCTCGCGGACGACGCCACCATCACCGCCCCCGATGACGAGCACCTTCTTTGGGTTAGGGTGGCTCGCGAGAGGAAGGTGCGCGATCATCTCCTGGTACCTACCGTGTTACACGTAAGCAACCGCAATCTGATCTGATCATCGTGGAGGACTACGCACGAAAACTCGTCGCGTTCGGTGCACTGTATAACACCATCGAGAACCAGGACGGTACCGTATGTCTCGGACTCAAAGACAAGGACGTCTTGGTAGAGTGATTTTTCGACGTGGAGGATTTTGTTGACCTTGAGGGTCATGGCCTGGCCGGGCCATTGGGAAGAGACTTCCCGAAACCAACCATCTACAAGATATGAGTGTTTTTTTGTCAGGCTCCATGACTGCGTGCTCGTACCCTGGATAGAGGGATGAGAGAGAGCAGACATGATGATGGTGGTTGAAGTCGATGTTGAAACGATCGAGCAACCGAGTTTAAAAACAAAGAAGCCCAAGTTTGGCCCACGTTATCCCCCGATCTTATCGCGGCTAACCGAAGTCATTCTTCCGCTACTCCGAGGTTCGGCAGTTATGAAAAAGAGAGAGAAAATGTGTGAGCAGGAAGCATGTCAAAACAACTCAAAGTCTGGTGATTTATCATCT
>JBBPOB010000921.1:0-11963 GCA_038091275.1 Tylopilus subfusipes | reverse complement strand
TATGCCTGTCAATGTTGACATGAGAACCATTCCCACCATCAATGAATGGCATTATTAGCTCATGCATTGCCTCTGTGATTCCCATGCCTACACAGCCTCCTGTAAAGTAGCATAAAAGGAGGGCTGAAAGCGCAGATAAGATAAGATAAGATCCCCCTCAGAGCGGAGATTAGATTTTCACTAAGGATTAGATAATAACACTTATAGTAGTCCAATCTTGTGTACACTATTCCCCATCTTTGGCCTAGCACTAAAGCAGAAAGCTAGTACTAAAGAGGAAGGCTTACTAATCAGGCACTTACCTGACTATATAAGCTACACTTACTGGATAGCCACTCCAGCAGAAAGGCAATTGTAACCTAGATAAATTGAATCTAGGAATATCTAGTAACTGTTAATACACACTAGCACAAATCAGCACTCCAGTTTCCCAATAAAGAGGTTTATTACTAAGCCTTATTGAGTGTGAACTGAGTGAACCTTAAGCAAGTTTTCCCACACTTCTCCCCACCACATTTGATAACTAACTCTTGCACAAAGTGCCTTGTGATATTTTCCCTAGCTAAGTCTTGCTAGGCTTGCTATAACTCAACAAGTACCAGGCATTAGAAACTGACTATCTCAGAAATTACTACATCTGGTAACCTTATTACTAAGCCTTCCCACACAGCCACTGCTCCCATGCTTCAAGCAGGAAAGGACACAGAAGCTTAGACCTTTGCTAGTCAAAGTTTGATTAGCCTGAATTGTACACCAGTTGCTAATAAACATTAGCAATTCCAACACCATACACTAGGAAGAAGCCAATTCTATTCTCTGAATAGATTATTCGAGATTGGAAGAACAACTGGGGATCCAATTAGCTAAGTTTTCTCACTCACTCACTAGCAATGCTATTGTTTGATCTGGTAGGTGTGTTGTCCATCACCAGCTTATAGTTAGATTGGGCCCAGAGGGAAGATTGAAGAGTCCCCTAGCATCCATTTATCTTTCCCTGACTAATAACATTGCCTTGTTGCCCTCACCTTGCATTCTCGGCCCCCCCTTATGCGTTCTCACCCTTCTTACCCTTGCCCTTACCCTTGCCCTTGCCCTTGCCCTTGCCCTTGCTCTTGCCCTGTTGCCCTTGCCTTTTGTTGCCCTTGCATTGCATTCTTGGCCCCCCCTTTGTGCTTCTTGCCCTTGCCCTGTTTCCCTCACCTTTGCCTTGTTGCCCTCACCCTTACTCTCTCGCCCTCACCCTTGTCTTGTTGCCCTTGCCTTGTGTTCTTGCCCTGCCCTCCAGCATTCTCACCCTTCTCACCCTCGCCTTGTTGCCCTCATCCTTGTGTTCTCACCCCACCCTCACAGATTCTCACCCTTGTTGCCCTCACCCTGCCCTTGCATATTCTTCCTTCTTGCCTCACCCTTGCTATATTTTACATTTGCAGTGTATTAAATACATTTTATCTGTGTAATGTATGGAAAATATGCTACAGATGCTGGGAGGGCTGTCCAGCCTGTTGAGACTGTACAGTTAGACACAGATTGTACAGCTCTTTATTACTAGATACCTTTCTGTAAGGGCTGGCTTCCTGATGTATTGGTATGATGTGTTACTTGTAGGCCAAGACTTAGGCCAAGCCAGGCCAGGCCAGGCTTTTGGCTTTTGGCCTGACCTGGGATTTCTTCAGACCAAGGCCACCCTAGGCTAAAGCCAGTGGCTTCAGGCCAGGCCAAGCCAGGCCAGAACAACATTACTCTTAATGCAATAAGCCAATCCCTCTGGATATATTTCATAACAACTTTACAAGTTCCTGTAACATGCAGGTACCCTAAGGTTTCACAATCTACAAAGAGGAGGGTGATCACTACTGGTACTACTATATGTACTGTGATGCCAGTGATGAGGAGGAGGAGGGGGAGGAGGTATGCTAGTGGAAGAGGAGGAGGAGCTACTGGGTAGAGATTGTTTGAGCTGCAGTTTCTTTGGAACATGTTTGCTTGGGGGAGGTGAACTAAGGTTCCTACCTCTCTGCTGTGCACAACCAAATTCAACTCCCTCTTGAATAATATCCTTAACCTGTTGAGGGAGGAAAGCTCTACACAGAATGTAAATGATACTGTGTCCATTCAGAGTGAAGGGAGTGGAGAATCCAGACCTGAATATCTCCTGTTCAAGGAGGCAGCAGTGGACCGGTGTCCAATCTACTGCTTCTTGAAGAAGTGGGGGCAAGTGGAGTGGGGTTGTGTTAAACTTTCTTAGATCAGGGAATACTATGTCCTGATCATCAGCGAAATGGATTAGGTCCTGAAGGTCTGTGTATGTGGGGGTGGGGCTTCTTCTGCTAAAGGGAGAGAAGTGGGGTGGTGTGGGGTATTTGACATATGGGTCGAATACAATGAAGGGTTCCAGGGTAGCTTCCAGAATGGGTGAAGGGAAGTATGTGGGAGAGCAGGTCCTATATGAAGCTAGCTTGTCTAGCTCAATCTGATTAAAGAAATCAGAGGTGTTGTCTAAGAAGTTGGGCCAGAGAAGGTCCTCAATATGCAGAAGGGTTTGTACCTCTGGTAAACTTGGCAGATACTCAAGCTTGGGGGTCTCCTCTTTCTTTGAGGTGGGGAGACTCAAGGAAAGGAGGATCTCTTCCTCTTCTACCTTGACACTATATTCCAGGAATTCTGGTGTGGGTTCCCAGTACTCTATTTCTGGGGCAGGTGAGTCCCACTTATGGTCAGGGGCAACTCCTATAAGTGGTTCAACAGGGGTGAGGCCTTCCAGAAGTCCAGACTTGGATCAGACTCCTTTTTCAACTACCTCCTGCTGGCAGAGGTAATCCCAGGCACATCCTGGGGTTCTGTAGTTAAAGGGGGTGGGAAAGGTGAAGTATTGCGACACTAAACCAATTAAGGTGGTCAGTGATTGTGATACCTCCATGAAATGGTGGTATGGCTCTATATGCACTATAGATCAGAGGCTGGGTGCTCACTGATTGAAAGTAAAGGGGTGGAAGATAAGGTGGATGCTGAGTGGTGTGTTAAGCCTGCTGCAGTATCAGAAAGGAAAGTCTTGTTCAAGTGAAATGACCAGAACTCACTCAAGAGCTGGTAGTCTGCTTGGCACAAGCAGGGCAAGGAATCAGTGATCAGACAGAGGAGTTGTGGGAAAACTCCAAGTGAACAAGACTGGGGAGTCCAGTCATTTACCTGGGCCTTTATATACTATTCTAAGGTTTGTACATGTGTATGGTAGATCTAAGATATTCTGTGTCTTATCTACCATGAGGGAAACATGTGTGTACAGCCCAGATAACTGGATCATACCCTAGAGGCTAAAGGGGAGTCATGGTGAATCAAAATGTACATGAGGAATGCATGATGATGAACATGAGGACAAGATAGGGGCATGAGGCAGAGATAGTGCATGGAGATGAAATACATGAGGCAGATAAGGGAGTGACTATCCATGACTCATTCCTAAGTAATGTGACTAGTTGTGACTCATTCTGAGTTGCTTTGACTAGGGCTAATTAGTAATGACCTAATGTCAGTCACGCTTATCCTAATGTCAGTCATGCTACTTATTACAAAGTAAAGTGTAAAAAATGTGTAGTGATTACTAGGGTTAGAAGGAAACATAACAGAAAGAGGGTGGGCAACCCACCAAGTCAAATTTGAGTGTTTCTGGCACTTAGCATGCCAAGGAGACAGGAAGTCATCCCATTGTCATTTTCTACTGGTCTTTCAACCAGCAGGGGATGTGTCATGTCTAGAGGGAGAAGTGCCCTGTGACATGGACCTGCCACAGGACAATAAATGAGGGAGAGAGGGCATGCATGAATGCATGGATGCAGATGAATATCTAGAGCTGGGGCTCATGTTGCAGTGGCAACAATACCAGTTTAGTTGTGGTATGAAGGAAAGAGTATGTTTCCTTTTTTATTATCTTTATTTTTTGTTATTTTTCTCTATTTTCTTCTATTGATCTCTATGGGACAAAGTATGGCCTATTCAGTTTGTGGATGAAACACAGTCAACATTAGGAGCTTCACTTCCAGCATTCAGTGCAATTCATACCAGAAGGTTAAGGTGAACTTTGCATCTTGATCAGAGACGATTGTCCATGAAGACAAACTATCTCCCTAATGAACTTCTCAGTGAGTTCAGATGCACAAATTGTCATGTTTACAGGTACTAAGTGTACCATAGATGTGAGGTGATACACAACCACCCAGAGGTAGTTGTATCCCTCACTCAGTGGGAAGAGTCCCACAAAGTCCATGGAAATTGACCCCCATGGTCTTTTTTGGAATTGGTAGGCTGTGGAGCAGCCCTTGGGGTAATTGATTTTTGCCCTTGATGGTTTGGCAAGTGGGGCAAGCTCAACAGAACTTGTCAATCTCTCACCCAAGCTTGGGCCACCAATACCATCTGCAGATATAATCCACAGTTCTCAGGGCACCAGAGTGCCCCAGAATCTTATGGACTTGGTTAATGACCATGGCAACTACTGTGTCACCCTGATACTTTGCATGGGAAAGGCATAACATCTCCTTCTCTCCTTGATTCTTTGTGTAGAGGAGTCCATTCCTCAATGAGAATTGAGGAAAGTGGCTAGAATTAGCCAAGACCTTGACATAAATGGGTTCACCACTATAGCCTCCTCAAATCACTTCTTGGAGTGCTGGCTTACTTCCATATTCAACTGGAGGGACTTGCAATATCCCAGCAGATTTGAGAACTGTAGGGTTCTCTCTCACACTTGTGCAGATGTTACAATCAGCCTCCTCTTTTCTTCTGTCTTTCTTATCTCTGCTGTTTCTCCTATGCCCACCACAATATGGGGCATTTACATGTATGAGTGGGACCATTTCTTGCTGATATTAGGTCCACTCTCCTTTGATCTCATTGCCCTTCCCTAAGGGCCCATTCCCCCAAGCTGTTCCTTTTCAGACTTCCATTTCTCTCAGAAGGGGGTACAGTTCCTATGCTGCTTATCTTGTCTTGTCCTATCTCCCTGGACTGATACTCCTTTAGTCAGCTTTCTTATACTGACTACATGATCCTGATTATCTCATTGTTCTCTGATGCTTCCTGATGACACATCCCTTTCTCATGTATACTATATATATTGCTCTCATTGTGTACTTGTATCTACATTCTTGATCTGTGCAATTCATGCCTTTCAAGTGTCCTAGTCCAATTGACAGAATTAGTGGAATCTGAACCTCTTTGTGGCCAGGATAGGAAAGAAGAAAAGGTAATTTCCTTGAAGATTTTGCTGGTTGACATTAGCATTGTCCTGGGGCTACACCCCAGCCTGTGCAAGGGATGTAAGTCTTTCACAGGAATGAGGTCAGGGAATGCAATCAGCTTAACAACTTTGAGCAACCAGCTGTCAACACAGTCATCAGTGAGCTCAACACATGTAAGTTTGGAGGGCAGAATGGCAAAAACAACCCTAATGATGACAATGATCTGAATAATGTTCCTCTTGCTTACAAATCTTTTGCACAACTTGCTGATGCCATTAGGAATATGACTCATGAAGCACTCTAACAAAATCAGAATTCTGAAGGCTCCAAGTCAAAGATCTGAGGACCAGACCCATTCAATGGGACTGATCTGAAGAAACTCCAGCCCTTTATAATGGAATGCAAGATAAACTTCCAAGCTAACCCAAAATCCTTTCAAAGAGATTGGTCTTAAGGGCATTGTGCTCAAATACTTCAAGCCAGACCTCCTTAGAAATGAACCTCTGGAGGCCCACCCATTGTGGATGGATGACTGGCAAACTTTCCTATATGAACTCCAGACTAACTTCAGTCTGCATGATCCCATTGCTGATGTAGAAGCTCAACTTGAGTGACTGCAGATATGCAATTCACAGCAGATCACCAAATACATTGTAGAATGGAATCAGATAGCAAGCCAAGTCCAAGACTGGGGCACAGGCACACTCTGCCAAACTTCTATAACACACTTCAGGATCAGATTAAAGATGAGGTTTCTTGTCATGGCAAGCCAGATAATCTCCATGAACTCCAGGCCTTAGCCTAGCAGATTGATCACCAGTATTAGGAGCACAAGAATGAAATTTCACACACTTCCAAGGCTTCCAGATTGAACTCTGACAATCAAGGCTCCTCTTCTAAATCATCCAATTCCAACACTAACAACACTTCATTCTCCAATAGTAAGCCTAAGGACAATAAGTCCAAGGGCTCCTCCAACTCTAACATGAACTCCAGCTCCTCCAGGACTGGAGGAAACAACAATGCAAAAAAGAGCAGTAACTCCTCTACTACTCCTGATACTATTTCTTTGAAATTAGGCAAAGATGGTGAAATCCTGCTGGAGGAACATCAGCACCATATTCATTTCAATTTGTATCTGTTCTGCAGACTGGTTGGGCATACTACCAAAGACTGTCTGAAGTCCACTTCTAGGGCATTGAAAGGAAGGGCTGCTACAGCAACTTCAGCAGCTCCTACTCTGACCCCTGCTTCTTTGGAAGCAAAAAAAAAACAGAGTGTGACTCTCACAATGCACAGCCTGGGAGTCATGTTGAACCTGACTGTGCCCTAATGGAGTTACATCTGCTCTTTCTGATCTGAGCTCTCTTTGTCCATTTATTTCTCTTCTGTCCTATGCAATCTCCAATGTTCCTGTTCTCATTGACTCCAGCTCTACTCATTGTTTCATTGACTCTTCTTTCATCTGAAAACATAAAAGTCCAACTTATTCCATTCCTCCAATCCTTCTCTGACTCTTCTACAGCAGCTCCTCTACTTTCATTTCCTCTGCTGTCAATCTAAGCCTTTCCTTTGCTTCTGACAAAACCACCTCCAATACATTTTATATAACCTCATTGGATTCCTCATGCATGATTGTTCTAGAACATAGCTGGCTCACCCACTACAATCTATTGATTAATTGGGCTATGAGCAGCATCTTATTCTGGACTTCTGTGGAGGGGATCCCAACCCTGACATCAAAAACTATGTCTTCAGAGCTGAACTCCATTCCTATTCCTACTCTGATATCCAACAATCTTCCTCAGACTCATTCTGGCCTAGTCAGCCATCCTCCAGAGATCAAACCCACAGAATCACCTAAAGCTTCTGGACTCCAATGCCCACAAATCTCCTTCATAAATGCTGTCACTTTTAAGCACATGTGCAAGTTGGGAGGCTCAGTCCAGTTTGCCCTCTCCCTCCAATCCCTTAACACTCATTCCACTTCTGCTTCCAATGCTCCATCTGAGGACCCAGTAGACCTCTCTGGAGTTCCTCCAGAGTATTACAAATTTGCAGATGTCTTCAGTAAGAAGAAGCCTAATACCCTTGCTCCTCATAGACCCTTTAATCTGAAGATTGAGCTGGAGAAAGGAGCATCTCCTCCAATAGGGAGGCTCTACTCCCTTTCCTCCATCAAACAGGAGGCTCTGCAGAACTTCCTGGATGAACACTTGATGAATGGCTTCATCTGCCAATTGTCTTCCCCCCATGCAGCTCCTATTCTCTTTGTCTGAAAGAAAGACAGTTCACTCCAATTGTGTGTCAATTTCTGAGGTCTCAATAAGATCACAAAGAAAGACCAATATCCACTTCTGTGCACCTCTGATCTCCTTGACACCCCTAGTGGAGCAAAATTCTACACAAAACTCAATCTCCAGCACACATACCATCTAGTCTGCATTGTCAAAGGAGATGAGTGAAAAACCTCCTTCTACACCCACTATGGCTTCTTCAAGTGGTTGGTTATGCCCTTCAGTCTCACCAACACTCCAGCCACTTTTCAGTGCTTCATTAATAGTATCTTCACAGATATGCTGGATGTAAACATAGTGGTCTACCTCAATGACATACTCATTTACTCCCATGATATCACCTCACACTGCAAACATGTCCAGGAAGTCCTCTAGCACTTCCACACTCATAGACTTCATGTCAAACCAGAGAAATGTGAGTTTCATGCAGAGACTGTTGAGTATCTCAGATACATCCTCTCCCCTTCCAGGCTTTCTATGGCCCATAACAAAATCCAGACAATCCTAGTCTGGCCAGAACCACAGAAAGTCAAGGACATTCAGTCCTTCCTTGGCTTTGCCAACTTTTACCACAGGTTCATCCAGGATTACTCTGGGATTATGGTTCCAATAACTCATCTCACTTATAAAGGAGTTTCTCAGAAGACTGTCAGAAGTCCTTCAATCACCTCAAGGAAGCACTCACAATGGCTCCAGTGCTCATGCACTGGACTCCAGACCTTCTGATCACTATCAAAACTAGTGCCTCTGACTACACTATTGCTGGTATCCTCTCACTTAGTTGCTCCAATCATAAAATTCATCCTATAGCTTTTTACTCCCATACCCTCTCTAGAGTGGAGTTGAACTACAACACTCATGACAAGAAGCTCCTAGCAATCTTTGAGAGTTGGCAATATTATCTTGAAGGCTCCACAATGCTGATAGATGTTGTTATGGACCACAAAAATCAGGAATACTTCTCCACTACCAAACTTCTGATGTGACACCAGGCACACTGGTCAGAATTCCTCTGTCAATTCAATTTGGCAGTCCAGTATCACCCTGGTAAGCTCAGAGCAAAACCCAATGTGCTAACTAGATGATGGGATGTCTACCCAAAAGAGGGGGATAAGGACTACACTTACATTAATCCAGACAATTATAGACCTTCTTTACTTAGGAACAGTTCACATCCTCCCTCAAGCAACCTATCTCCAATTCCCACTCCTCCATGCCTCTGTCCTCCTAGACATTGAGCAACTCTGGTCCAATATCCTATCTTCCCTTTCCAACAATCCAGTTACATCTCCTCTCCTCTCCTCCAGGTCAATCAACAATCCTTGCTGGACCATAGACTCCAAAGGTTTTCTTCTATGGGACAATCATATCTACATCCCAGAAGCTAATGACCTCCATCTCCTCATTCTCCAGACCTTCTATTCTACAGCTGGTCATTTCAGGCAAAATCACACCCTAGAGTTGATCCAATAGGAATATATCTGATCTGACATTTGGACATTTATCAAGGACTATATCAGTTCTTGTGCAACCTGTGCCCATGTCAAGGTTCCCCAACATCAACCCTTTGGACTCCTGAAAAAGCTCCCTATTCTGGAGAAACCATGAAACTCCATATCCATGAACTTCATTGAACAGCTTCCCCCTTCAGAATGCTACACTGCCATCCTAGTGGTCATTGACAGGTTGTCCAAATAGACAATCTTTGTTCCAACTCACAACACTATCACCTCCACTGAACTAGTGAAATTGTTCCTGACCCATGTCTTCTCCAAGCACAGAGTTCCCTTCTATGTCACCTCCAACAGGGGCTCTGAGTTTGCATCCCACTTCTTCCAATCCCTAGATAAGGCTCTGGATATGCACCTCCATTTTACCTCTGGCTATCACCCTAAGGGGGATGGTCAGACAGAGCACGCAAATCAGACCCTTGAACAATACCTCCAGATCTACTACAACTATCAGCAGGACAATTGGTTGGAACTCCTTCCACTCACAAAATTTGCCTATAACAACACACCTAGCACTACTACAGGCATGTCTTCCTTCTTCACTAACAAAGGTTACCATCCTAACTTCTCCATCCACTCCAATTGTGGCCTCCCTTCCTTGTCCTATGTTACTGACTTAGATGAACTCCACAACTTCCTCTGATCAGAGATGCTGGAAGCATAAAAACACTACCAAGAACCAGCAGACCAGAAGCATAGCCCTGCTTCAGACTTTGCAGTTAGATCAAGTTTACCTTAAAGTGAAGTATCTCCATTCCACAAGACCCTCTAAAAAACTCTCCAAAAAATATTTAGGACCTTTCTTTATTATTGCTAAACCTGGTACTTGTTACGATTAGCCTATTATTTTCTTCCGTTATACTTTTATCCGTCGACTATCAGATCCCCACCGCAATATGGGGAATATACTCACCAAGGACCGATTACTTTCTTGTTATCCTCGGTCCGCTCTACGCTTATTTCGTTGAACTGTAACTAATCCCCAAGCCGTTTGCTTCGGACTTCTGTTCTTCTCGGAAGGGGTATGACTCATTCTTTATTTGTCTTGATACGCTTACATCGGACACGTTCTCCTCTAATCAGTTCTCTCGTACTGATTACGTATTCTTTATTACTCATCCTCTGATTGTTCTCCGATGTTCTTCACTGTTCTACGATTACACGTCTCCATAGTTCAACACTATAAAAGACTCATAGAACCTCTTGTATTCTTCATACTTGATCTTTTGAATCATATGCTTGGTCTCGTATCCTGGTCCAATTGACCAGTCTCCTCGACCTTCGACCCAGCTAGTCCGATTGACTAGAACCCTTGAACCCTTGTTGGTCTGATTGACCATTACCTAGGTAGTCCGCTCAACTACAAACCCTTGACCTAGTAACTCTGTTCTTGAGGACGCAGTGTCTCTTCGTGAGTACCTCCCTCGAGACAAGAGCAGTTCCTCGAGTGTTCGTCTATCAACGAACGACCAATGTAACATAAGATCAAGTATCTCCCTACGTCCCTCCTATCTAGGAGCAGGACCCACCCGTCACCATTATGTCCAGAAACACCAGAGGGTATAGAGCCCCTAGCAACTCCGACGAAGACCACCCATCCTCGTCTGCACCCCAGCAACCAGCACTACCCGCACCCAGACCACGAGCACCCCAGGCCCTCTTTGGACCCCTTATAGCCACATTAGGATCCACACCCCTGCACCCTACCGCTCACCAACTTCGAATTGGTGCACCACCCCAACCCCCGTCACAACCACCTTCACAACCAAGTTCTCGTGCCTCTACCCCAGACATGTCTGCTAAACCTGCAGAACTCAAAGCCGCCCTCCCGGCTGACTTCTCCGGAGAACCCGGCGACGCCATGAGATGGATCAAGGCCATGAAAGCCTACTTCGCTATCAACGCCCAGCTATATACCACTGATGACATGAAGGTCATGATGACCTTGAACAAGATGAGTAAGGGACGAGGAGTCTCTTTCTCAGAAATGTGGTACGATAAGATGGGGAATGCTGCTACCCCTGCCAACGAGAAAATCTTCAACAAACTCGCCACCGACTTTGAAACCACATTTTACCCCTACGACATTAAAGCCACCACCCGTCTTGACTTGCACAAGCTAGTGCAGAAATCATTCAAAGCTACCGATGGAACCTACGACGATGGGTTCCAGAAATATATCACAGACTTCCAGAACCTTGCCGCCAAGGCTGGTATCACCGACGACACCTCCCTCATTGACCAGTTCTCCCTTGGGATCGATCAGAAGATCACGATCCTCATCTTGTCCATGTCCACTATTCCCACCACGATCAATGAGTGGATCAAATCCACTAAAACCTTCCATACCCAATGAATGCGTATCCTAGCACTTAAAGGAGGAAAACATGTTCCTTCCTTCCCCGGTCCCTCTCACCAGACTAGAGACCCCAACGCCATGGACATTGATGCAGTCACCCTGACCAAACTCACCCCCACCGAACGCGCTAAATGCATTAGAGAAGGACGATGCTTCAAGTGTCGTCAAATCGGACACAACGCTACTCAGTGCCAAACCAGTTTTCCCCCTCGTAACCCGGCCTTCGCTCCATGAAACCCTCGCCCAGCCCAAAGAGTACGAGTAGCTGACACCTCTACTCCGCGATCTTCTTCGACTACCTCCGACCCTGAACCCACCGCAATGGAGATGTATCTCCAATCTCTGAAAACTCAGGGAAAATCTGAGGATGAAGTCCTCCAAACCTTGAAGCTGTGTTACAAAGAGCCGACAGAGGAAGTATCTGTCGCGCTCACGTCTGAGTCCCAGGATTTTTGAAACGAGAAGCTAGGTCAACGCTATCTTCTCCCCCTGCCCATGTATTAGTAGGACAAAAGAATGAAAGAACTCTTCGCATCCCGATTAAATTAAAACTGGGCACAAA
>JBBPOB010000920.1:0-11965 GCA_038091275.1 Tylopilus subfusipes | reverse complement strand
ATCATAAAAGCCGGCGTAGCTGGGATACCAGCCCCAGCTTACTAGTAACGTCCACCCACACCAATTCGACGATATGCGCACGTCTACGCCTCTGGTGCATGCGTCCGCACCATCTTCTGCCCGAAAGCCTGCCTTCAAGCGGAGACGACTCAACCATGCAATCGATCCAGGATGCCAACCCGGTCGAGCGCTAACGGACAACTCTAATGTTGCTTCGACGCCGAATGCGCCGACGTCCTTGGCTGTGTGTGCGAAGCTCTTGTGTTCAACATGCCACCGCGCGCTTTCGACGGCGATCCGGCCCGGTGTTGCAGGTCCTTCTATATGTGCGAGGTATGTTATATTTTAATGTTCGTCTCGTCTGTACCCTTGCTCTGTAGAGCAAGCTCCCGGTGTCGCTGGTCTCACCCAGGAGACAAGACGCACGCTCGAAATTTGCCCATTCATTCGTCCCTACCCGCCTCGCTATCCCCATAGAGTGCTAACACGCCGCTCACACAGATGCTCTGCCCCGACGTGTGCGATCTGCTCCCGTACGTGTACATTTTACACCCGGCCGTCGTCCTTTCCTCCTACCCCCGCTCTCACGCGCTCGCCGTCTCCCTCTACACATGTCAATACGCCGGTCTCTCCCAAGCGCGCTGCACTCAGCCTCAGCTACGCCGCGATGAACTGCGATACGTCCGTCGCCCTGCCCCCTCCATCCGCCCCCTCCATCAAGCGCAAAAAAGCACCGATCGATAAAGAAGACGTCGATGGCGATGGCGAGCTCGACGGCAGCGCGGGGTGCGATTGCTACGATGTCCTATCTGCGCACGACGGTAATGCCGACGCCACCGTCATCGCTGGCTGTGGACGCGTCGTCTGTCGTGCGTGTTGCATCGAGAGCGTACCCAAGTGAGTGCCTGCTTCTCTTTTCCCCCATTGCTTGACTTTCTCGGATGCTGACCGACGGACATCGTGGACGTAGTGATGGGAAGCTGTGCGTCGATTGTTTTGCGTTCGTGTAGCGCGCTGTCGTTCCTGCCGGGGCTCGCGTTGGCGCTTTGCCGTGCCCCCCGTCCGTGACTCGTTGGTGGACCACTGTTTGACGCCATCCTGCTCGGGTTTTCTGTCTGTCGCTGTCGTCTATGTTACCGATGCTCGCATTCATCCATTGCTATTACCCTCACACAGCACTACTTAGAAGATATTGTATCTGTATTAATAGAAAGCGTCCCTCTCACAGAACTCGGGTTCGACGATGCACTTTGGTACATATGTGCTTTGTCCGAAGAGTGCACCATATATATCTCATCATGATTGATCTGGCCAAGTGCAGGGTGTAATCACGATATATGCGGTGGTGGATTTTTTCTACAAGCCGGCTCTACAGCGACCGACCGACGTCGATGTCCACGATCTAGATATATATTTACTTTTTTTCTCCTCAAAAATAAAGTCCGAATCTGAGATGTTACGTCCACCAAAGAGCCGCGCTGTTTTTTACGCGCCCACGTTGATAGGACTGCAGTCGATGCCGATAAGCTGGCCAAGAAAACAAAAAAACACGCACATGGTCAGTCGAGTTCCGTTCCAGTACCGCGACCAGGGGGGGGGGAAATAATGATAAAAACACGTACCCCGATACCCGAATCCTGGGTGTTAGAGCAGCACACGGCCTGCGAGGTGCATTGTGCACCGGAGCCGCCCAGGACGCCGACAATGGGGTTACAGTTGACGCCGACGAGCCCAGCGATGGGCCCGAGACCGACTAAGCCGAGCAGACTTTCGGCTTGATTCGCCTGTGGAAAACGTTGAAAAAAAATCGAGCTTGTGAATGGGGAACGGGAGTTGACGCACGGTCATGGTTTGGTCGCAGCACTGCATCTGGCCGTTGTTGCACTGGTTGACGTCGTCGGGCGTAATGCCGGGACTGGCGATGGCGCTCGCAGCGATGGCAAGGACGAGGGTGAATGCACGGACGAACATGTCGATGAGGAACAGTGATGGAAGAAAGCTGCGAAGGACGCTGTGCGATCTGAGGGGGCTAGACCTGGCGAGCGGATGCGCATTTATGCGTTGAACGGATAGTGGTACGACTCGACGGCGTTTTGGTCTGATTTCTTTTTTCGAGTTGCTGGGCGGGGAGGAAGACGGCGGGTATCGTCTCTGGGCGGATATGGCCATACCATCACCCACATCGTAGAGATACTCCGAGGTCCCTGAAAATGGTCTCTATGTGGACCGTAATCTAGGCGACAGAACTTCATCAGCCAGGTGAGAAAATGCAGACGGGCCGTGCAGCGAGCCTAGCCCGAGGCAGCTCATTGACGCAGCGAGGTGAACGGAAATGGGTCCTAGTACGTCATCCAGTTAGTACGGTGATGGAGAAGCATCATTTTCCACCGCTTCTCCGTTACCACGAAGAGGGGCCACACCATGGAAGATGCTCACTTTGGCAGCTGCAGTGCTTAGGGTCCATTCGCCAAGGAACTGACAGAACTGTACCTGGAAAGCTCTAGAAGGACGGGTGCAACATACCCGCTCTTAGGGGGTGGGTTGACTATGCGGCACCTCCACCTTGGAGGCGAAACATCGAGGATGTGTCAAGAAACACGCAGGTGGTGAAACCAGCAATTACGAATGAAACTTGAAGTAGCTGGCCGCCGCTATCTGTGGCAAAACCGATGCATCAGAAGAATCATGCATTAGCATTCAAGTTATGAGTATCCACTTTGGTTATCTGGCAAATTGGAACCGAAAACTCACCCCAGAACTCGGAGTATTTTCTGTATGTGGGATATGGTCCCGAGGTCTTCGAACGTACAGATACGATTAGCTACTATTTCATATGCATCTGCCAGACATCTCGTCGGAGAGCGACTCACCTTTCTTTCTTTCTTTCCGTCTGAATCAAGTCTGCTGACGGGCAAGGAGTCGTCCTGCATTACACATTACAACATGGGCATGACCCACCAATAGCTGTCCTTGGATTAATTCTACAATCAACGCTCTGCCTCGAATTGGATGTACTAGCAGTACCTGGGCAGGCTAGTCTGGTGACCATGATTGGACCTAGTGGACCATAGTACTTCCCTGAAGTGCCTTCAAGTTACGCAATCATAGTAGGTGAGAAGTGCGTGACAGAAAGGAAATGGCGAAAGTACAAAATTGTACAGCAGCCTGCGCACAGCAACACACACTGGATGATGATATCCATCCTTGCGCCGACGACTTTTCGCCCTAATACCACCATGCCTACCACGACCAGTTCATCGACATTCGTCCATACTTCTGAATCATTGAAATATGCTGTTACCCATGTATTTCTCCCTGTTCAGCCCCCCTACCGCGACGACTATACCCCAGAAAACGACCATTCACTAGCTCGTGCAGTATGCGCTGCTGCCCACGCCTACTACGGCACCTACGTCAGTGGAACCTCTGAGCAAGTTCAGTGGCATCGCATCACAAAGATGCTAAACAACTTGCAAGCCTCCGTGTGGACGAAGCACTTGCACACTGACCATGTCATCTCCCAGTTGCGGGGAATGCAAACCGGAGGTATGCTTGCAGATTCCCTATAGACCCGTGCTGAAAATCCTTAGACATCCTTGCGTTTTTCGTCCGTTGCCGAAATACTGCGATTCTCCTGACGAAGCGGGAGAACTGTACGCGGTGCGAGGCATTCGAGGTGGCCCCAAGCGAACATGCTGTACAGAATACGGAAGGGCCCCTAATATGCTCATATCCTGGGTCGGCCGTCGAGGCACCAAACGAGATGTTTGACGATGGGGACTTCCAATCTGAACTCGCCAAATTTCTCGCTCATGGCAACGTTGTCGACTCAGACGTTGCCCTCCCTCCGGCCACTGACCCCCAACATATCCATGTACTGCTTAATGATATCTTGCGTCGCATTGCTGAGGTTTCTTGTTTAAGCAAACGTACGGCGGTGCTTTCTGACATCTCCTGTGGTGTTGGTCCCACTGCCAACGCTCCTCGCGTCACCAAACGAATTCGCGACCATATCACTTGCACTCATCCACAAGAGGACTCCTGGCGTCGCTCACCTCTCTGGTTTTTCATCAAGGTGGCAATCCAGTTATCGGTCAATCGAAGTTCTCTTGCACGTTCTTCCTACAAATCATTCATGCTGTTCTTCATATGCGCCCTCGCAAAGGACGAAAGCAATACAACTCTTTCCAGCGATCTTCTCCATCTGATGTCATCTACGATTCTTCGACGTTTAAGCAAACTAGGCTTCTCTACCCCGGACTGGCTCTCCCAAATGGCGCTGAAGATACACACATGTCTTACAGATCTTCTTGACTCCAGATGGAAGAAACTAAATGCCCACCGATCCCCCTTTCAAAACCCTTCCCAGGATGAACTCGTCAGAGACACACAACTCTCGCTCTTGGACAGTCGTAAATACATCCGTAACGCTCTCGCAAATCATGGCCACAAATCCATTGGTACTCCCTTTACTCCCAATCATCGGCGCCGCGGAACGATCGGGGACTTTTTGTCTTCGAACGGGACTTTTTTTGACGAGGCATACGATGCTGATCCTGATATAACTCTTTTCGACATCGAGCGATTGGTTCAGGAGGGCATCGATGATTGGCTTGCCTGTGTCAGCAATGTAGACGAGGCGTGTGCGCAGCTCGAGCTCCTGATGGATAAATACGCAACAAACGCTCCCAAGTTCAGTCATTTTGCAGAATATGTATCCATGCGCTTCTTGACGGTGCTCGAGCTTTATGTGGCACTCGATAAGCTAGCTGTGAAGGAGATTCCCATGCTCGCTGACTATCCCCCTGAGATCCAGATAGCTCTCCTGGAAAACATACACCTACGCAAGACAACGAGCCTTCATCGTCTTTCCTGCGCATACCAATATCTCTCTGTGCGCCATTCTCAATCTCGTTTTGAATGCTCGGTGCTTTCGGATGAATTCACCGAAGACAGTTTCCAAGTCCGTTATTACGACCAATCCCCGCATCTTCAGCAACTCAGAGCTCGCATCGATGAAGATGCGATGAAAAATCATCTACTTGTTCGACGACCAGCTGGGAGTGCGGAGGCTTCTCAATCACCACTGCCCCCCTTGCCGTTACATGCAAAAGTTGTCGTATTCGAACTACAATGCCCAACCTGCATTCGCATCTGGCGTTCTGCTGCGTCCCGCGTTTTGTATTGTCTCAACCGTTCCATTTACGAAGAATTCGATGTAGAGAAAGAACGCCATCTAATTGCGCACGTCCCGGCATTGCAGCCTTACCTTCCTGAGCGCGAAGGACCACCTCTCCGCCTCCAGATCTGCTTTGCTGATTTTTACCGCAAACGTGCCCAATCCTGGAATGGCCCAATGCTACGCTATATTGTCCAATACCCTGATCCTAACCATTCGAACCTCGACAAAATCTCTGTATGGCAGCCAGGGAGGCCGCGGCAGGGCAACTGGAATGAGAGCCTTCTCACGTTCCTCGGGCGCGACGATGCAAATGACCCTTCGTGCAGAGCCTTGAAAAAATATGTAAATGTGGCCGTTCACACCCCCAACGACGTCTTGTCTACCCAAACGGATTGTCCCACAGACTTGTCGCTCGACGAATTCGTTGCATTTGCACACTTGCGGAGTGGTCGCTCGCTTCAATGGCTCAACATCCTACATGGGCTCCGCAGCAGAACTCTTAACCTGCGTCGGAATGACGTTCATTTCCTCCTGTCCCACACAGTCTGCCAGGTCGGACCACTCGACCTGAGTACAGGGACATGGATATGGCACCAAGAGCTTCAAGACTTGTCCTTTTGTCATGCTCTCCTAGACGAGTTGGAGAACTTGTTCACGGATGTCAGCGCTGGTCTGATGGACGGTGTGTTGATGAATACTGTTTCCTTATTGCTCACTCGGGTGCTCGCATCGAGCCCTAGTGAAGACATCTCAGAGCGAGCCGTTGCACTTCTTCGTAGCGCACGCAAGAAGACATTCAGTTGGGTGCAGGAACTATCATACGACCTGGAAATGGCACCGATGAATAAAGACCGCAAGAATCTCTTGCGGGATACGGCTGCAACTTGTCGAAGCACGTTTGACGTTGACTTTGCTATCCTCCACAAGCTTTTTCGTTCAGCAGAGGATGTCGATGCCGTGCTTTCTTGCGCCTGTTTCATATATGCCCTTCACTCGAGCTCCGAACGTGTGTCCAACTCTTGAACCTCGTCTGCTGTCAACACTCACACTTCAATTCTTCAGCCACAAAAGATAAGTATTCAAAACTACTCCTCGAACGAAACTGCCGTCTCTCACACACTCTCGAGCGGATGTTGAGGGATGTAATTCTTGCCGATGCATCAAACTATGGCATTGATCTCGCAGTCGGCAAGATTTTCGCTTGTTATCGGCCTGGTGCACATAGATGGAAGCCCTTGCAATATGCAAATGCTCGTTGGCTTACTTGTCCAACCAGTGCGACCATGGACCGACCCTCGCAAATAGTGCACATCAATCTGCTTGATGGAGTACTTCGAGTTGATGGTCGACCATTCAGCGGATTGCCACATAGGATATGGGACATTGTAGAATGTCAACAAATTTTTCGTGATGTGTGTACATGTGCAATTACTGATGTACAAGCATTCCTAACCATTATCGTTTACAGCAGGGGTTTTTTGTAATACCATCCGATTTTCCTGGAATGGATTACACGACCCTCCCAACGATGACCAGATACAAGGTGAGTGTGCCAAGGTCGCCTGATATAATCCCAATGTTTCAAAATACTTGTAGGTGCACTTTTCGCTGCTTGAGGGCGGTTTAGCACTCCGGGCGCAAGGCAATCAAGCGAATGACATTCTCGTGCTGATTCCGTCGAGAAAGCTGCGAGGAGATCTTCCACCAGCACTCATCGATGGACACGTACATTGGTTGCATTTGTCCACCAAGATCATCGAAATACGCTCCGTCGAACGACCCTGGGAAGAATCGTCCGAGAACTGGAGGATCGATTGCGCGTCTGAACGATATCGTGGGTTCAGAGGTTGCCAGACCCTCGTGGATATCCGAAGCCCAACCTGGGAAATGGTTTTCAAGTGTTTCAAGTGTCTCAGCGAGGTTGCAAATGTGTTTTGGGCTACAGAAGACGACCCGCAGAGACGGTGCAGGAGTCCCCTAATTACTACATTTCCCGTCGGCGCTGTCCAATCAACATCGGTGTTACGGTTGTCTATCACTTTTCCGCACTACAGCTTGTCATTCTTTGTCAACGAATGGGAGGAACTCGAGTCCTGCGACTTCAAGGACATGGTTTACGACGAGAATCAAAATGTCGGGACGTTGTTCGGTCTAGAGAACCTCCTCGTTCTTCGATTGAAAACCCACATTGCGGGAAACCTTCTCCCAGAAGCACTTGTCCCCAGACGTGTCCTCATACCGCACGGTGAACCCAGAAACTACTTCGATTGCCAGGCTCGGATTGATGTCGATCGCCGCTCTGCCGCTCGACCTGATGAACCATCATATCTTATTTACGACGTGGATACTGAATTGGGTTGCTTGATAGGGAATGGTGCCATGACAAGCACAGCGTTTCTTGCTCACCTACATGCTACGACTAATTACCCTCAACCTGATCCACTGACAGGAAAAACGGGTGCTCAGGCAGCACTTTGTCTTTTACAGTCGGCTAGGTGTCGGTCAATCATGGAACACAAACCTTTTTATGGCGGTCACTGGGACAGTTGGACTTCAACCCGGTATCCTCAGATCAACGCTGCGTACTTGAAAATCCTGGGCAGGTATTACTGGGATACCTCAGATTGCAGTGCTATCGTGGTGGAAGGGACTAAGCGCCGTGCTGTGCAACGGGCTGCACATCTATTTCCTCCAAACGCTACGACACCAGCCTCTCTAGGAGACAACAACTATGTTGATAGGAACCATTCGACCACGATCACCCTGTCAGAACCAGGAGGATCCCCTCTCCCGCACATAGTTTCGTCTTTACGATATGTTTTCAGTGCGGGTTCACCCACACAGATTCCACTCGATCACCTGATTTGCAACCGCTCAGTGCCGGAACTGCCAGCCCGTGTCACTTTGGCTCGTGACCGTAACAATACTTCCACTGCGACATCGTCAGACGTTCAAATCCCCGCATTGAATCAACTATTCTCCCATCTGCGGACGGACCCGAGTCGCCCATTTCAACAGGACTATCTCACTCACCTGGATGCCAGCGCACAACACGTTCGCATGGAGCGTCGCACGGCTCACAAAGTGACAGGAGAGAATCTCATCGAGACCCTCAAGGAGTACTACGTGCAATGTAGAGTCGCTTACCTTGACGCTCTGGACATTCTCAAGAAGACTCTGGGTCCGACCACCGACCCCCGTGAACAAGCATTCAACCAATTTAGTCAATGGCCACCCATTACAGCAGACGTTCTCTTGCGATATCTCGCGTCTGCCTCACCGATCGACATCCCTCGAGATTGGAAAAAATGCTTGACATCGTTGGCTCTGCTCCTTGTGGACCTTCAGCGTTCCCGGCGAATGCTGCGTTTTGCTCTGGATGGTCTGGAAGAAGAGTTCTCAAAGGAATTAGAGAACGAAGGATGTGACGGGTGGAGTCCTGAAGAATACCCAGATTGGCTTTTAATCCAAGTGAGTTTCTTTTCTTGAACCCCCTGCCTCTCCTAACACTGCTCCTCATTTTTGTCAGGTTCAGGGAAACTTTCTCATTCGTCGTTCTCAGGCAGAAGCCGCGATGGAGATCATGTCCCCACGGTCTGGTGAAAACACGGTGATGCAGGTCAACATAGGCGATGGGAAATCCTCCGTGATCATTCCCATTGCTGCCGCAGCTCTTGCTGATGGAAAACAGCTCGTTCGTGTCATCGTCCCGAAGGCATTGACAGTACAAATGTTCGAGTTATTGGTTGCTCGCCTTGGCGGGCTCGCTAACAGGCCAATATACCACCTACCCTTCTCACGTACCCCTCGCTACTGTGGTTTGTACGAAGCCACGGTGACCAGCCTTCGTGATCTACACAGGCTCATGCCTCAGTGTATGGCAGAGCGTGGAATTCTACTTGTCAATCCCGAGCACGTTGTGTCAGTCAAGTTGAGGAGCGTGGAGGAGCAGCTGCATAACGGGAGGCTTGCGGCAGATCTATTAGTATCAAGGGTTCAAAACATTCGCAGGCACTTCACGACTGCCCTGTCGCTCAGATCTGTATGTCTCATTGAGCATGCTGATGGTGGTGGACTCAACTAATTGTTTAACCCCAGCTTCTAAAAGACAGCATTGTGGGCAACATGTTTCGATCGTTAAGCCTGTCATCCAATTCCTCAAGCAAAGTGGATGCCACCCAGGTGAAGCGTCACAACGCGGTCGTTGGGAATGCTCATAATGCATCGGACAGCACATCCGAGTCTGAGTGGCTGAGTCTTCAGAAATGGATTGGTTCTCACGTTCGAGACATTCTGGACGAGAGCGACGAGATCCTTCACTCCCGATTCCAATTGGTTTACACGCTCGGCTCGCCACAACATATGGATGGATATCCCGACCGATGGAGGATTTCTCAGCAAGTCCTGCGACTCGTGAAGAAGCATGTATTCTCCATCTCGGGATATGCCCCAGACTCCATACAGTATGAATGCAACCGACCCGGATCGTTTCCGCATATTCACATTATGCGGGCCTCCGATGTTGGTCGACGCCTAATATCGTTGATCACCGAGGACGTCATGGCCGGGCAGATTCCCAGCTTCAACTTTCAACACATCTCCCCAGAATTGCATGACGCGATTCGCAGCTTCATATCGGACGAATATATCCTCCAAATTCCTGATACGGAGAAGAGGGTGGAAGACTACTCTAAGCGTTCTGACCAGGGTCATCTTTGGAGTGGACTGCTATTACTCCGTGGTCTGCTGACCTCCAACATTCTCTTGTTTGCTCTTTCGCAGCGGAGATGGCGTGTTGACTATGGCCTTGTCTATGACCTGCGCCACACAGATTCCTTTGGTCATCCGGTCGGTCCAGCTCCCACCATGCTAGCCGTTCCATATCGAGCCAAGGACGTACCAGCACCCAACACCCAGTTCGGTCATCCAGACCTCACCATCATTCTCACATGCCTATCTTACTACTATGCCGGTCTCAACAAGGAACAACTGAGAACTTCCTTCGAAGTTCTTTTCGACCGCGACGACCCGTCTGCAGAATACGCGCTTTGGCTGAAAGAGCATGAGTCAATGCCAGACTCTCTGCGGAATCTCAGCGAGATCAATCTTTCGTCACTGGAACAATGGGACACGGTCATATTCCCATTTTTCTCTGGGAATCAAGCAACAATAGATTTCTACCTTTCGCAACTAGTGTTTCCGAAGGAGGCGAAAGAATTTCCTTGTAAACTCTCTGGGTCCAGCTGGGATTTAGCGGAGAAACGGGAGAAGCTTATAACCGGTGAGTAAGCCTGCACTGACAGTCCATCTCGGTCGGATGGTTTGGATGCTGAATTGAGCCTATCAGGATTTTCGGGTACGAATGACGGCCGATGGTTGTTACCTATGTCTGTCGCTCAGCGTGATCTAGATCATCAGAAGGGAACCAACGCGAGAGTTCTCGCATATCTCCTTCGTCCTGAAAATGATTCTTATATGGTGGCGCACGGAAGCGAGGAACGATGGATCACTCATGCGTTCTTGGGACTGGTGGCCACACAACAGCCCGAAATTCGCATTCTCCTGGATGTTGGCTCACAGATTCTTGACCTTTCCAATCGCCGAGTGGCTGAAGCATGGCTTGAGATCGCCCGTGATGCCGCTGGCGCCATTTATTTCAACGACGTCGATGAATTGATGGTGCTCACCCGAAACGGTACTAGTTCGCCCTTGTCATCATCGTTGCTCTCTCAGCAGTTAAATCGTTGTGTCGTCTATCTGGATCATGCACACACAAGGGGCACGGACATCAAACTCCCTATTGGGTCACGAGCAGCCGTCACACTGGGTCCCAAGGTGACGAAAGATGCCCTGGTTCAAGGTTCGTTTCGACAGTGTGATGCAAGTGCTTAGTCTCACGGATTTTCAGGTTGCATGCGGATGCGCAAGCTGGGTCATGGTCATTCGGTCATGTTTTTTGCGCCGCCCGAAGTTGACCGAAGCATACGTGCGGCAGTCGCGAAGACAGATCCAGACTCCTGCGTCACTACCGTCGATATCTTATGCTGGGCCATACATGAGACCTGGACCGAGATTCAGCAGCGAGCTCCCTACTGGGCACAACAAGGCATGAATCACAAAACGAGACACGAGGCTTGGTCCCGTTATTGCAGTGACGATATTACTCCAGAACAGCTTTCAGATGCATGGCTCCAGCCGGAATTGAAATCTCTGGCGGATCTATATGCACCTCGTGAAACGAAAGCCGCCCAGAGTGACTCGCATTTGGCGCTACTGGATCCAGGAATTCGCCAACGGTGCAAAGTCCTCGGGGTTCTGTCACTTCCCAGTGCACAGATTGACGAAGAACAAGAACGTGAGGTCCACCGTGAGCGAGAGCGTGAACGAGAGGTGGAGCTGCCTCCAGAGGCAGAACCGGCGGAACATTTCCTTCATCCGGACGTCGTGTCTTTCGTCAAGACAGGTATCATACCCCCATTGCACTCTGGTAGCGCCTTTCTTCCCATCTTCACAACGCTCGAAAAGAGTTCTGCGGCGACTCGTGAAGCAGACGTCTGGAGTCCATTTATCTTGGCGACAGCGGATTTTTGCAGGACGATCAAGCCTGAATCCACTCGGGGGACCATGGATCAGTATCTCCGACCCGTCCAATGGATTCTTTCCCGTAAAAAGGACCGCGACCAGGTGCTCGTTCTGCTGAGCCCATTCGAAGCTGACCGCTTGATGCCAGACATCAGGGCGAGCAAACATGTCCACCTTCATTTGTATGCACCCCGCACGTCC
>JBBPOB010000919.1:0-11965 GCA_038091275.1 Tylopilus subfusipes | reverse complement strand
GTCCCGTTCGTGACACATGCCGTAGCTATGTTAGTTGGACACAGCGTGTCGTGAGCGACCCTGGAGCAGATGTGTGACCTTTTTACGTCGTAAAACCGACCTGAGCTAGGAACAGACAGAGTCTCGTGACACTAGAACGATCACTAAGTAAGCATGGGCGCTGGATACACGGACCTTTCAGGGTCCCATCCATAGTCGTGTGAGTGTGACGTTGTGAACACTGAGAGGGTTGATGGGAAATCGGCAACGAAAAAGCAAACTTCGACGGCTGTGGCGCTCTTTCGACATGATCGAGGAACTTGCAGGGTCCTGGAACGTAGTCCGCGAAGGGGGCGTGTTTCCGAGTTCCGGACGGTTCGAGGGAACGAGTCGAGTCCTACTTCCGCGGGGCTTTGGGAACGTTGACTTGACGGGGCTCGTCGGATAAACTGAACAAGAGAGGCCTTCGGTCCGAGAGTGAAACGGCGTTCGTAGATAGCGAGATAGACAGGGGGTCGTATGTCACTCTCCGTATCGTCGATAGCTGTGGCCAGAGGTTCCTTGTTCGCTTCCAGTCGTGACGGTACGACGATACCGGGCCACGCAGGAGGCCCTCGCCCTCGTTCGTGGCGCGGCCCGGGACTCGAGATCTAGGCACACAGCAGAACTCGCAGTTCAGGTTAGCCCTGCTTTATTGAATATCTTTTTTGGCTGTCGACGGCACGGCGAACGGCGAGCGCAGGCTGTGACCGAGTTGTCTGGATCGGACGATCAAGAAAAGAATAAACCTGGGGCACGTTTCCTTGTTCCGTGCATGTGCATATATGCTCAGGGGTCAAACGTCTGAATCCCCAAGTGCAAGACTTTGCCGGTGTGGGGGGTGGGGTAGGCGACAAGAAATAGTCAACCTTGCTTTCGATCATCCTCAGAGTCTCTGATGCATTGCGGCGCTGAGCCGCCGCCAGGGCCACCAAGAGCTCGTCCGAGGGAAAGGGAGAGAGTGTGGGGTTGTCGATGACGTGAAAGAAAAATACGACGTGATCTCAGATGGGGGGCTTTTCGGAGATGTGTGGAGGAATGCGCTCGTGGTTGCCACGACGTAACGCACATGTCCTGAGTCGTCGGAAGGCTCTTTTCCAAGAGTTCTTGCCTGCACTGGGCTGGCAGAATAGATTTAGAACGAGAAAACACGCACGGAGGATGACCGGTTGGCCGCTTAATGCAGAGTCGTGGGCGCATTCGATGAAGGAACTGCGGAGAGGAGAAGAAAAGGGGAAGAACGAGAAAAGACCGTGAGTGGTGATTCAGAACTGAGGCAGAGGCTCGATCCAAAGCCATGTAGCCTCCGCGTGCACTGGCATGTCACGACGCGGCAGCGGGGAGCAGGTCTCTGAGAGCACATGCCAAGGACCAGAACCGAACCTGCAATTCTGCGTATACAGTCGACTCCCTCCTAAAAGATACCATGTATAACCCATACACCCCCATAACCGATACCTTTTCGCATATTCCAGATTACCATTTTAACCCTAGTAAGCTCTCGAATACTTCATATTCCCTAGTAACAGATACTTTGCAGCTCATCCCGAGAGGTATCTATTAGAAGGGAGTCGACTGTACGTCGCAATGCAGGCACGCCGCGCCTCAAAGTGGGATTACAATTGCCTCCGTGACAGATGCCAGCGCTCAATCGCGTATGTAGACGCGTCGCGTCTCGTGGACAGCGGCGGTACCTATGGGATCGGAGCGGAGCACTCGGACGGCGGGACAAAGACTCCATTTCGGTGCGAAATCCTGTTGAGATGACGATAACCTTGTCCGCCTTGTTTTCATGTCAGCAGGTCCCCGGAGCGACGCAGGATCCGGAGGGCCGCTGAGTCCAGTCCCACCGGGCAAAAAAAACCGACGTTTGACCTGTTTTTTTGTCGCATCGTAGATCGTCCCAAACGTTCTCGGGTCGATTTGTCAACGCACTTGAGGGCTCGAGTGCGACCAAGGCGCCTCCGAGCCGAAGAGAGACGGTGACGTCCAGAATAGAGGAATATCAGCTGTTTGATCGTGATGATGCGGCGCAAAATGTAGAGCGCGAAAAAAAAAAAAAAGTCCGCGGCAGTATGTACTTCAAAGTCGGCATGCCGAGGCTGCGGCTGCGTCAAAGATGTGCGCAGACCCATCGGGTCCGACCTTTTATAAATGGGCAAGTTTTGATCACGAATTTCAAAGTAAGAAATCGACGCAAGTGAACGATCATCGATCAAACCCAACTCTAAACGCCAACTTGAGGAAGCGCTCCCCAGAGTTCGTCATCCACAGGATTACGACCAGACCACTGCGACCCCAATGTAGCGCGCCAAGTGGACGGCCCAAAAGCGTCCCGAGACCAGTCCGCACCTCGGCCGGCCTCGGATCGGACGGAAGCATTGCCATGACCATTAACCACGACAATAAACAGCCTGGCAACGGGGTGACACCGTCCGTCCGAGTCGTTTCCCTTGGCCTGCGTGGAACAATTAGCTCGCGTTGCTTGACACACGGGAACCCACTCGCGGTCTGGGCCGCAGCACGTCCGGCGTAAGAGTTTTAAGTAGAAAATAGATGCGCATGTATCCTACCCACAAGTACTTTGGTCTGAGCGATACATACACACTACGCCTCTCAGGCGCGTTATTGGATAAATACTAAAAATCTCCGAGTCCCATCAGATCAAGAATATGTAGGTCGTTTGAAGTTCGTACATGCAGGCGCTCTGGCGCCCCCACGGCATCAGGAAAGATCCTGATTGAAAACAAGATCGACGGAACGAAACGCCCGACAGAAGAACCTACGTTCGTCCACGGTATACACGCGAGACGCGTGCACATCGGCGTGCTCGGGCTCGTCCGCAGCGCGTTTCGTCTCCCATGGCCGCTCGCGCCGTCACCTCACCTCGCCCACCCGCAGTCAAAACCGCCCACTCGTCCCAGCCGACCGCGAACCCGGCTGAACGAGCCTCACGCCCGGGTATCCCAACGGCTCCTCATCCACCGGCGACTGGTGGCCCCACAAACTCTGTCGTTCCTCCGCGTCGTCGATCCCCTTGGGGTATCGTCGTGACCGCGACACCGAACTGCTCCTTCGAGTCCGATCGCTGTCCGTGCTGGCGCCTGCGCCTGCGCCCGTGTTCACGGTTGGACGTGGTGGGGAGATAGACTGCGTCGCAGAGACGGGCGTCGCGTAGAACGTCTGCTCGCTACTCGTGCTGCTCAACGAGGGCGCATGCACCGTGCGCCCCGCTGCATTCGCGGACGACGTACTCTCATTCTCTATGATATCGTTCGAGGAGGGAAACGTGGACATGGAGGGCGTCGAGGGCGTCTCGAACGGGTCTTTCCCCTCGCGTGCACCGTAAGTGGATACAGTCGGTGCGAGGGGCTCATCGTTGGCACGTCTGGGGATGACGATGGATTGGGCATTGGAACTCGTGTTTTGTGGCGGTGGGGTTACGCCGCCGTCGTCCCCTCCGCTTACCCACACTCCAGCGTCTGACCCTGGAGGCGGGAGGATCGGGGGTATAGGGCTAGCGGGTGAGGCTGCCATCGATGTAGGTGGATAGAGGAATGATGGCGGGGCTTTGGTGTCGAGGTTGGTAGGGATGGACGTCGTACGCAGAGCGTGGACCGTCTGGGATTTATGGTCCCCTACGGGAGCGTACGAGTGAACAAGGTCTTGCGTCCCGAACTTGATCGTTCGGCGCGGGCTCTGTGTCGAGGACGTCGTGAATTGCGACTGTTGGTCTATCGAGTCACTGCGCGTCGAGGGCATGGGAGGATCGTATAATGCATGCCGTGTGAGGCCATCATATGTATGGTCCGTTGTTTGGGTAGAGGAGAGCGGGAGCCCCTCGAGGTTCCCGACCATGCCCCCACCGACGCCCATTCCGCGAGGTATACGTACAGAGCCAGTGGAGGGGCTGGATTGGCTGAAACGTCGGGCACTCCGCGCGCGCATGATGCTTCCGATGGTGCCAAAAGAACCGCGGAGGGCGTCCATCCCGGGTTCTTGACAGCCTGCGAGGTCCTTCTCTTCGTTGTCGAGGTGGAGGTCGATCGTCGCAGGCTTTTCTGTGTGGGTACGCGCGGCTTGGAGGAGTAGGGTCGACCGTCGATCCAGCGATGTGAGCTGCGCGGGGTCGATCTTGGACATTTGAAGGATGGTGATGCCGACACAGATGGTCAAGAACGCGAGGACCAAAGTGATGATTTGGGACGCTGGTGCGGAAAGACCTTTGAAGAGAACCTGAATCGGGCGGATAAGGCTTTCTACAAACAAAGAAACATCAACACGTACAATTGTCGTGACCATTGAACAAAACGAGACTGTAGCAAGCGATGAGCATCGTTGTGTATACACGATAACGGGGGGCTCACATAAGACGTAGTATGTCGGGGTTACTGGTATGAAGCGCGTCAGAACTCAGGAACGGGAACCAAACTAATGGAACGTACCCATAGCTGTGCAAAAGAAGGTTATGGATGAGGATATGTGCGCACGGATGGTATGAAGTACACACCTGTATTGAATAGCGCAAGCGCGATGTTTAAATAATATATCTCTGTCACTGTGGAGCGTCAGGTCTGAAAGTCTTGGCAGCAGAGTGAGACACTCACACAGGGTCACGACTACGAAGCCCATCAAGAAGAATGTGAACCAGTTCTTAAACTGCACGTGCGATAAGCGCGATATAATGAAGGGATGTTTGAATGTACGAACCTGGTTATACCCCATCGCGGAGGCGACAATAGCAGCTCCAAGACCGGTTGTGACGCTGACGCTAATGCCGCCGATCGTACTACAAACGGTGATGTACCAAATCATGTTCTGCTTGCCATACCTGACGGAAGACGAGGTGAGCGAGTGGGAAGGGAAGAAGACCGAGGACCGACTTTGGACCAAAATAGATGATGATACTGAGAGCGATGACAATCAGCACGCTCATATAGGCGAGAAAGCCGGGTGCAATGAACATGGCTTTGAATTTAGATATCTCTGAAGGCGTTTGTTCTTTGGGGCCTGGCAACGGGATTAGGGACGGGGGTAGAAGAATTGGGCAAGGACATGCCGTTGAGAGCAATGATGGTAGAACCGATCTGAATGGAAGGGGTAAGATGTGGTAAACAACGGAAGGGAAAGGGAATACAATACAAAGCGAACATCCGAGCCAGCCGAAGAATGTAAGCTTTTCCTGGAGAAATATGGAAGACAGGATGGCACTGATTACAACAGAGAGCGCGCCCATAGGTGTCTTGAAAAGACGAGTCAGACGAGATTGGAATGAGAAGGGTTGTAGCACATGCCACAACAAGAGCCTCGACGAAAGCATATGCTGTGGTGGGTGAGCGGCGGCGACGAGAACACGGGGAAGGGACGCACCGGCAAAGTTACATAGTTCACCGAGAATCATCACTGGGATGGATGAGTTGAGAAATGAAGACGGATCCAAGAGAATGGAAGCGTACTTATCATTCCCGTCCACCATAGTGGCTATGAGGGGTGAGGATGACGAATGTATGCGTCGCGAAATGCAGGGACTGACCGATTTGAGGTAAGCGACGCCCTCGCCTGCGGTGTGCCCGGCCTGCGAGCGCAAGAGGCCCTTTTTCTTGAATACGAAGCTGGAACCTATCAGGAAGCCGCTTGTGACGGCGAGGATGATGCCGACGACCTGGCAGGGTGAGCTTGGAGGACGGAGCGGGGACGGAGTGCGGCACATACCTTGAGACTAGAAGGCAGCTTTATCGTCGTTGCCGAGCTCGTGCTCGTGGCAGAGGAGGAGGCTGCCCTCGCTGCGAGCCGTGGTGGTGTCGGGAGCATGATGGTGGGCGGGAGAGAACAGAACGCGCGCAGCTCGAAGCTGTTGCGAGGGAGCAGTGCGGACCGAAAATCTTCCGTTATTGGAAACCAGACCGGCGGCGCTGCTGAGCGTACGACTGTCCGCGGGTGCCATTGGACGATCATGTCGTTCTCTGACGGCGGCCACGTTAATAATGACGAGTTCACGTTCATATCCCTGGACGACTTCCTCACGATGCCACCGCGTCCCCTCCCCGTCTACCCCGACGTCGACGCACCGGCACCCGACACCGCCAGCGACAGCTGCAACGGACGCAATCCCGACATCACCCCCTGGTCTGTCAATGAGCCGGTCGGTATTCTTGCGCGCTCGTCCTCTCGCCAGCTCTCATCCGAGTCCCAGCCCCCAAGGAGAACAATGCCAGTCCCCCATCTCCGTCCCTCCCCCTCCACCACCTCCTCCTTTCGCTCTCGTCCCAGCGACGCCCACTCCTTCACCAGCGACACTTACGTCCCCTCCGTGTCCGACACCTCCGTCGCAGACCCTCGCAAGGGAAAGAGCTCCCTCAGCTTCTTCAGCGACATGATCAAAAAGCGCTCCCGCTCAAAGCTCTCCTCCGTCGACTCCCTGCACGACAGCATGTCCACCTTCGCCACCTTCTCCCCGAGTCCTTCCCAGCTCTCCGTCAACACATTCATGGCCCCTTACCATCCCGATCCCCCTCAAGATCTTCCCTCCGCTCCCTCTCCCCCACCGAAGAAGGAAAAGGACAGGTCCCGAAAAAGATCCCGCCTAAATAAACCCAGACCTCGTCCCCTCCCCCAAAGAGACGAACCCGAGCTACTCAAGATCGACACTGATTTCACGCATATAGAGGACATTATCCATCCCAACGTCCCCCCTACCTCTCTCCCCGCCCGTCCCAGCGCCTCCTCGTCCAGTGGCTTCGACTCGAGCAGCCTTAGCCAGTCTGGCTTCACTCCCCCTTCCCCTTCATCCATCTTCACAGATCCTTTCCATCCCACCTCCGCTCCTTCAAAGCGTGGACAGCGCCATGACCGCAAGGTCTCCCCAAAGACCATCACCGAACCCCTACTCGACGATGGCGAACAATTGACCGAACGCGAGCGGGCCAACTGGACCGCTCCAGAAAGTTGGGTGATCGAAAGGGAAGGTGCAGACGCCACTGCGGACGGTGCAGCCTCCAGTTCAGAGGAAAGCCTCCTCCCGAGCAGCTCACGAATTCTCGATGACCCCTCCATAACCGATATTGCGACCAGGAAACGCATGCGAAGAAAGACACATTATCCATACAAACAGACCTCGTCTACCACCTCCTCCAAGTTCTTCGTGCGCATATATCGAGCCGATGGCTCCTACCATGTCGCATCAATCCCCCCACACGCAACAGTCGCCGATCTCACCCCCTCCCTCAAAGCTAAGGTGTTGCGTGATAACGAACGCGAAACTCACAAGCTGTATCTCAAGGAACGCGGAAGGGGTGTGTAAGCTTCCGTATCTCCTCGTCTTTGCCTCATCTTTCTCTCAGAACGGGTGTTGGCTCCGACGGAAAAGCCCGCAGCAATCAGCCGTCGCCGTTTGGAACAAGCAGGTTACGACCAGCTCGACAGTCTGGATTATCTCGCCGCTGAGGACATGACGTTCCTTCTCAAGTTTGTGTACAAGAGCCAGCTGCTTGGTCCAGCAGTATGTCCCGTCTCTGTGCTCCCGAGTCCATGCCTGATCTTTTCCAGGCAGAAGATCTAGACTTTAACGACTTCCAAGGTGTAGACCTCACAGGGTGTGGTCTACCCACCATACCCATCATCATTCATAAAAACGCGGCATCAATCGTATGCCTCAATCTTTCTCGAAATCCTATGGTGGAGATACCCCTCGATTTCATCCAATCTTGTACTATGTTACGCGAACTCCGTCTCTCGAACATGGCGATGAAGAAAGTACCTCAAAACGTTCGACATTCAGCAAGCTTACATCGCCTTGATCTCTCATGTAACCGCATAGTTGACCTTGATGACGCCGGGCTCGACCGTATACCAGATCTTAGCATCCTCAAGCTCCAAAATAATCGCATGGAACACCTTCCTTTCTATTTTCCCCGGCTGCGGATGCTCAAGACATTAAACATATCCAATAATAAGTTCAGCAAACTTCCTCCCGTCATCTGCGAGATGCCTGCCCTCCGAGACCTCGATATATCGTTTAACATGATCACAGAGCTCCCGGAGACGATTGGCAAGCTAACTGCGCTCGAGCAACTTATTTTCGTCGGGAATCAGATAGCGAAGCTCCCCGAACAGTGTCACGAACTTGTCAACCTCCAAGTCCTCGACTGTCGACGAAATAGTATCTGCGACCTTTCCGTTGCACATTCACTCCCTCAGCTGGTGAAACTACTAGCAGACCACAACGTGACTCATGCGCTCGATCTGTCTCATGGACCACATAGCACGGCCACCATTGACGTCTCGTTTAACGACATTACGCTTCTCAAACTCCTCCCCCCTGTGCCAACACCTTTTGCGCTCACCTCCCTCGACGTCTCCAATACCAAACTCGCCTCCCTCGACGACTTTGCGTTATCACATCTTTCTGCACTTGAAAACTTGAAACTGGACCACAACCTATTCCGAACTCTTCCGGACTCCCTTGGGGAGCTCAGCCACCTCATCACGCTTTCCTGTTCTGACAACCATCTCGATGCTGTACCTGAAACCATTGGCTCACTCCGACGGCTCGAAACTCTTGATGCACACAATAACAGCCTCAGGCGGTTACCTGTCTCCCTCTGGAACTGCCCCTCACTCGTCTTGATCAACGTGACGTCCAACCTGATCGAAACATGGTGCGACCCACCAGACACGACCCATCTTACTTCCCCCGCTTTTTTAACCCTCGAAATTCCTGCGACTCCCCCAGGGCCACGGTCACATCTGCAGATCGCTCGGAAGGCATCGAGTGCCACTGTACACACACCATCTGGGCGACCTTCCCCGCCGCTCGCGTATTCACTCGAGAAACTGTACGTGGGCGAGAATCGACTCACAGATGATTGTCTCCCGCCGTTTACCATCCTCAAGGAACTCCGGGTCCTCAATCTCTCCTTCAACGAAATACAAGAACTCCCTTCCTCTTTCCTTCGTAACCTCACGAAGCTGGAGGAGCTCTACCTAAGCGGAAATCAGCTAACAAGTATACCGACGGAGGATTTGCCCAGGATGACGAGGCTGAGCGTCTTGTTTCTCAATGGGAACAAGCTGCAGACGCTGCCGCAAGAGTTGAACAAAGTGCAAAGTTTGACCGTGATCGATGTGGGGAGCAACGCGCTGAGGTACAACATCAATAATTGGGAGTTTGATTGGAATTGGTAAATCTCCCCTCCTTTTTTTCCAATCGTCGTCTTGGTGGAACAACGGACTGACGCTGTTGTACGCAAGGAATTTCAATCAAAATCTCAAATACCTCAACCTGTCCGGAAACAAGAGGCTCGAGATCAAGCCGCCGACCGCGAAGCACCACTCAGATGGTGCAGAGAATAATTGTGGTCTTGCCGATTTTTCCGGGTTGACCTCATTGCGCGTCCTCGGTCTCATGGACGTCACGACCACCTTCCTGCCCAACATCCCCGAGGAAAGCGAAGACCGACGGGTCCGAACCTCAGACTCAGAAGTGAACAGGATGTCGTACGGGATCGCGGACAACCTCGGGAGCACCGGCTATCTCACTATGTTCGACCTCGTTAAGCCCGAGTTCCGGGGACACCAGGACGAGGCCGTGTTTGCCATGTTCGGGCAGTCGGACGCAGGACAGACCAACAATCTTCTATCCAAGTATCTCCACGACAACTTCTTATCGCAGTTCTGTGTCCACTTGGGTCAGATTGATCAGTCGAAGAACGAGACGGTCCGCGATGCGCTGCGTCGGACGTTTTTGAGGCTCAACAAGCAATTGCACGACACGCTCTACGCCGGGAACCCGTCGAATCGCAAAATGTCCCAGGTGAGCGCGTCGACTGCGGCCACGAGTTCGTACGAGAACTCGTACCGAGCGGGCGCATCGGGCATCGTGCTCTACTTTGCCGGGAAAACCATGTACGTGGCGAACGCGGGCGATGCGCTTGCGGTGGTCTCTATGCAGGGCTCTGCTGAGCTGTTCTCGAGAAAACACGATCCGTTTGATCGGCGTGAGGCGGAACGTATCCGGACGGCCGAGGGATGGATCTCGCCCAAGGGTCTCGTTCACGAGGAGATCGACACCTCGCGCGGATTCGGCTACTTTTACCACTTCCCGGTGGTGAATGCGCGGCCATACGTGGAGGAACGGCAGTTGACGGAGCAGGACGAGTTCGTGATCGTTGCGAACCGGGGGCTGTGGGATTACATCTCGTATCAGACGGCGGTGGACATTGCGCGGTCGGAGATTGCTGACCCGATGATTGCAGCGCAAAAGTTGCGGGATTTTGCGATCAGCTATGGGTCGGACGGGAGTACGATGATCATGGTCATATGCGTCGCGGATCTCTTTCGACCCAAGAAACAGCCAGTGGCCGATTCTTCGATAGACGTGGAGGCGTACAACGCGTTGAAGAAGCGAGGGGGTAAGAAGGCGGACATCCAGGACCGTACGATCGCTCGGTTGGACTACGAGGTGTCACCTCCGACGGGTCACCTGTGTCTCGTTTTCACCGACATCCGAAATTCAACCCAGTTGTGGGAGGCAAACGCGGGTATGCCGACTGCGATGCGTCTGCACAACAGTCTTTTGCGGCGACAGCTGCGTATATGCGGTGGGTACGTCGTCAAGACGGAAGGGGACGCGTTCATGTGCTCGTTCCCCACTACGCTGGCTGCGTTGTGGTGGTGTTTGATTGTCCAGGTTCAACTGATGCTCGAGCCGTGGCCGCTGGAAATTTTGGAGTGCGAAGAGGGCAAAGAGGTGTGGGATGCGCAGGGCAACCTGATCGCGCGAGGGCTCTCGGTACGTATGGGCATGCATTGTGGCACGCCCGTTTGTGAGCCCGACCCAATCACGAACCGGATGGACTACTTTGGCCCGATGGTCATTCGCGCTGCACGTATCAGTGGGAGCGCCGCTGGGGGACAAATCATGTGCAGCGCCGACGTCGTTCGGGAGATCAACGCGCGCATCACTGAAACGGGGCCCGACACGGAATACTCTGAGTTCCAACCCCCACAGGCGATCGAGGCGATCCGGCGGATGAACATCAAAGTGATCCCGGTGGGAGAGATCAAGCTCAAAGGTCTCGAAATTCCCGAGATGGTATCGCTGATCTATCCAGAGGTTCTCGTGGGACGGCAAGACATGGACTTGACGGGGGGATCGGCGACTGCGTTGGCGTTGCCGCCTGCCAAGGTACAGTGGAGTATGGGGCAGGTAAGGGAATTGGCGGCGCTGTGTCTGCGCTTCGAAGCGCTCGCGAGTGGACGCGTCTTTCACCCCTTTCCGCAACGCAAGGACAGTATCCCACCGGCACCCCACTCGTCCCCACCAGGGTCAGAGGCCACGGAAGACGAAGGATTGGAGCCGTACTACATGTATGGCGACCCCGATCAACTACTACCTCCGATGCACGACAAGATGGGCGAGCTGGAGATCGTGATGTTGTTGGATTCGTTGCTCACGCGGCTCGAGAACGCGGCGTCTGCGATGACGCTGGCGGCGATGGTGGAGCGGATGGAGATGATGCAGGTACGGGGGGGATTGGACGAGCAGACGCTGAGATTGCTGTCGTCGTTGATGCTTCTGTGATCGTCGCCGAATTGTGTTTGTTTTCCTCCCGTTTCTGTCTCTGTTTCTTTTTTCTTGTTTTGCGAGGTATGAACGCTTTCTCGGACTTGCTTTTCCTCTTTCTTTCTTGTGGCAGCATTGTATGTAACTGCACACCTGGGTCCATCGTCAATGTTGCGTATACGTATTTATCACATTGGGGCTTTGTTATTGGCGCCGTTTTTCTTTTTTCTTCTTCTTTTGTTGTAATGATCGTCGAGGAGTGGTAGATATCTGGAATGGCATACACGAAACGGGAAGGACTCACCCAATTGGCATGCATCAGGCGACGACCCGCGACTCGCTCCCCACTATGATAAACTCAGCTCTAAATCAGACAACGACAGC
>JBBPOB010000918.1:0-11966 GCA_038091275.1 Tylopilus subfusipes | reverse complement strand
GATCATATCTGATCAGATGTGCAGCGATAAGCAATGGGAAATGTAAGAACCAACAAAATAGACTCTGCAGAGGTTCATTGACTCACTGATCATCTACTTTCTTTACAGATTTATGTCCCAGTGCAGCCAATTGCATTTTGACTTTAGAAAATAGGTGATTGCCCCACATTCCACCGTCGTTGACATGTAAATTATCAAAGCAGAGTATTTTATGTGGGTCCAAGTTCTTGACAGTTCAAAATGCATTCTATCAGTATGTACAATAAGTAGATGTACTAATGTCCAAATGGTGAAAGGAATTGAATCCCACCACAACTGGTCGTAAGCTCTGATCTTTGAGAGCCTCCTCTCCTGCAGCACGGTCCTCCTCCCACTGGCTAAGTAATTCAATCACATCTTGAGATGTTTGCATGGGATAATTGTTTGCATGGTTCCAAAGCTTGTCCCATGGAATGAGACAAATAGGACAGGGACACTTGAACTGCAGGCCATGTATTAATGCTATTATGCATCTGTTAGAAATTGTCCATCAACTGTGACAGTGTAATAACATTGTAATGCTAAATGGCACTTACTGTGACAATTTTCCTTTCCTTCTTGCCTTGTACTAACAATGATTACCTTCACGATTCACCTTGCCCTGTATTACTAATCCAAATCCCATTTGGGACATAGGATATCACACTCCCATTGGAAGAGCATACTAATGGTATGACTTTCTAATCACAATATTTCATTGGTTTTTTAAATCGTATGACTTCTCTTATTACATTTTCATTGATTCCCTTTAGTTATATGATTTCTATGTTTCCTTTCTTAGGTTGGTCCATGTGCCAGACCCCTGGTATATAAATGTGACACAGTAGTACTAGTATTCTCTATGCTAGTTCTCTCAAACTACTAGCCTCTTCTTGTACTGGTTACACTTTTGTTGCAATCTCAACTTGTGATCTTGATCTCGTCATGTCCTAAGTAACTTTGGTTGCTTAGTCTAAAGACTTCCTTGGTCGACTTACGACAGTAAGTGACATTACCACCAAAGCCCTGCCTTCGGTGTTCACCAGGCTAGTTGACACCCTTGTGCTCGACACTTGTGTGCTTACCAGCATCACATCTCATAATGTTGAGGATCATTTTCTCAATGCCATCCTCATAATCCACTTAGTCTCTCTCAACGGAGACTTGAACTTGGAAACCCTTCTCTTAGGAGAAGCCTACATTCTCCTTGCCTTTAGAGGTTAGTATACGCCTCACGGCATAACAATAGAACTAGCATCTCAACGGAGCAACCACTGCATGCAACTCCACCATTTCACTACCACCTCATAACACTGGCTCCCTGTGGAGTCTCAGCTCTCAATCTCAACCACCGGCTACCATATCAGAAGAATCCTCTAATTCCTTCCATTTAGCAAAAGACAAGGAAGAAGAGCCTGACATCACCATCCCTAGTACTGGAGAATAAACAGAGGTAGCAGACCTTGCCCTTGATTTATCTCAGACTATCACCTTACCCTCTGCCCCATCTTTCCCGACCCCTACTGCACCACTCCCTCTCCACCCCTCTGTACCAGGTCCAGCTTCGATCACCTCTCAAAGATACATATCCCATCTGTTTCCGAACCCTCCTAGTCCTCCTCCTATCCCTCCACCAACTTCTACCATGGCTACTCCAGCCAAACCCACCAAACTTTGTCTTGGAGCCCCAGAGCCCTTTGACAGAAACTATGCTTGAGCCATACCATGGCTAAACTCTGTACAATTCTATCTGGCAGTAAACATCCAGGTATATGACACCAACGCTAAGAAAGTAGTGTTTGCCCTCTCTCATATAACGAAAGGATCTGCCCTCACCTGGGCTTCCACCTTCCGAGCAAAAGCCATTACTGGAACCATGATATCCTTAGGAACCTGGGCCAAGTTCGAGACTGCCTTTAAGAAGGCCTTCAAACACCACGATATCCAGGGGAACACTATCTCCTGGTTAGCCACTACCCAAATGAACCCAACAGGAAAAAGAGGAGTGTACTCTCCCACGTTAACTGAGTACATTGCTCAGTTCCAAAACAATGTCACCCTTGCCCAAGTAAAGGACAATATGGTACTTATCAGATACTTCACCGCTGGGATTCCCCCACCTCTCATAAGACGAGTATACACAATGGAGAAAACTCCAGAAAAGATCGAGGAATGGTATGAGAAAGTAACCCACTTCCAAACCCAGTTTGAATGAAGCAACGAGATTGTGTTCCGTCGCCCGAAACCCACCTTTGCATCATATAAACCAACTCCCCGGTCTACCCCCACTCATGACCTGAATGCAATGGACGTAGATGTCATTAAGGTCACCTGCCTTACTCCAGAAGAAAAAACCTGATGCATTAAGGAGAACTTGTGCTTCCGATGCAGGCAAGCAGGACATGGTAGTTGCAACTACCCCCACTTCAAAGACAAAACAGTGACTCGACCTCCTATTCCCCGTGTAAGAAAGGTCAAGGAAACTACAGCAAAGGTTGAGGAAGTAGATGATGAAGAAACCGTACGAAGAGTTCGGTTTACATTCCACGAGGATTTTTAAAAGAAGGTACCCATTCAACACAGGTACCTAAGGAATCAAACACCTGTCTTGTAAAAGTATCCACTGCCACATCTATGAAACTACCCATGCAGATACTTGTACCAGATCGAAACCTCAAAGCCGTCAAAACCCGAGCACTCAATGACAGTGGGGCAGACATCTCCTGCATAGACTGGGGATTCGTAAAGAAACACCACCTCCCCACCACCTGTCTTGCCCACCCCCTCGTTGTAAGAAATGTAGACCAAACCAAGAACAGAGAAGGAGACATCAAGTTTACCACTACCCTGTTTCTCGACATCAGAGGGATCACCCTCAAACATACCTTCTTTATCATGAACTGTGGATGGGAAACCATCATCCTTGGAATGCCTTGGCTCAAGGAAGTAAATCCTTCTATCTACTGGGTGCAACAAACTCTCGTTGTTGCTGAAAACCAAGACCAATCCAGAGAACTATTCGCCCTCCATGAACACAATTACCACCAAAATAACAAATGTCTCCGACCCCTACTAAACCAAGTCTATGTACAACACACCGACACCCTCTACAACTACCTAGGCTACGACATCCCTGATGACTTTATTGTCAAAGCCATCACTGCCCAAACCATTGGGTGAATCGTCAAATATGGCTCCTGATTCCTCCCCACAGGAACAGTAGCTAAACTCACCACAGCCATGGAGCTCGCCATGCTGGCATACAAGAACTCTCCAAATGCGGAAATCCCGGAAAAGTTCAAAGAGTTTGCAAAGGTATTCACAGAACCAACAGCTGGCACCCTTCCCCCCTCACACCCCTATAATCACGAGATAAACACCAAGGAAACCTTCGTCCCCAAAGTAGGAAAGATCTACCCTTTAAATCCTGCAGAACGAGAAGCCACTGATAAATTTGTTGATGAACAACTTGCTATGGGGAAAATACAACCTTCCAACTCGCCACAAGCTGCCCCCTTCTTCATCAATAAAAAAGACGGAAAACTGTGACCATGCCAGGACTATCGGTATCTAAATCAACATATGGTTAGGGATGCCTACCCATTACCCTTAATCTTGGACCTTGTCAATAAACTAAAAGGTCAATACATCTTTATGAAGTTCAATGTCCATTGGGGTTATAATAACATCCGAATTAAAAACGGACACCAATGGAAAGGCACATTTATCACCCACAGAGGTCTTTTCAAACCCATGATAATGTTCTTTGGAATAATGAATTCCCCAGCTACCTTCCAGAGATTCATGAATGACTCATTCAGAGACATGATAGCTGAAGGGTGGTTGGTCATTTACATGGACGACCTCCTTATTGCCTTCAAAGATCAAAAAACTCATGATGAGTGGACTAAACGAGTTCTCCAACAAATGGAAGAACTGGACCTCCATCTTTGACTAGAGAAATGCACATTCAATGCCAAGGAAGTGGAATACCTCGGTATGATAATCAAAGAAGGAATGGTAGTAATGGACCCTGTAAAACTGGATGGTATCGCCGAATGGCTGACACCAAAAACAGTAAAAGAAGTACGGTCCTTCCTAGGGTTTGCAAACTACTACTGCCGCTTTATCGCAGACTACTCGAACATAGTGTGACCCCTTCTTGACTTGACAAAGAAGAACACTGCATTCCTATGGTCCACAAAATGCCAAATCACCTTTGATGATCTTAAAGTGGCATTCATGTCCAAACCTGTCCTTGCCATGCCTGATGAAACCAAACCCTTCACCATCATGATGGACGCCTCCCTCATTGCCTCCGGCGCAATTCTTCTCCAGGCTGATGCAAATGGAGAATGGCACCCCTGCACCTACCTATCCCAATCCTTTGAAGATGCTGAACGAAACTACAACATCTACGATTGAGAGCTTCTCACTATAATCCATGCCCTCAAAACATGCCACCACTATCTCCAATGATCACCTACCCCCATAACGGTCTTCACTGATCATAAAAACCTTGCATACCTAAACCGCCAACAAGCCCAGTGGCTTCTAGACCTAAGCAACTTTGACCTAAAAATGACCCATGTCACTGGGAAACTCCTTGTTGGGCCTGACACTCTTTCCCGCTGCCCTGACTTCTTTCCTAAAGAAGGTGCTGCGGATAATGCAGAAGTCACCCTACTTCCTCCCTCCCTATTTGTTCAGCTCATCGACGCCTCACTGGCAAATGAAATTTCCACCACATCAAAGGATGACCCTTTGGTGTTACAAACCCTCCAATTCATCGACATGGACGTACCCCTTGCCTTCTACCACCGCCTCTCTGATTGGCAACTAACAGATGACATCCTTACCTACCAAGGCCAAGTATATGTACCCCCCCACAGATAATCTCCACCAGGACATCCTTAAGCAATGTCATGACCACACCACCGCTGGTCACCCCAGTTATCTAAAAACTTGCCAATTAGTAGCTGCCAACTTCTGGTGGTCAGGACTTGTGCAATTTGTGCGCAAATACGTCAAAGGCTGTGCCAAGTGCCAGCAAAACAAGGTCAACACCCACCCAACTGTTCCTCCTCTCATGCTGATCAAATCCCATGTCACTCGACCATTCCAACAGATCTCCTGCGATCTGATAACTGACCTTCCCCCATCTAACAGCTTTGATTCCCTCTTGGTCGTGGTCGACCATGGGCTTACAAAGGGGGTAATTCTATGCCCTACAAAGAAAACCGTTACCACAGAAGGGATAGCAACCCTTTTTTACCACAAAGTATACTGACGCTTCAGCCTCTATGATAAAATCATCTCAGACAAAGGACCACAATTTGCATCTGCCTTCGCCAAGGAACTCAGGAAAGCCCTTGGGTATATCCTCGCCCTATCAACCGCATATCACCCACAAACCGATGGAGAAATGGAATAGGTAAACCAGGAAATTGAAACCTATCTTCGAATCTTCTGCAAAGAAGACCACGGATCTTGGGCCAAACATATTTCCCAAGCTGAGTTCACCCACAATCATTGCCCTCATTCTGTCACAGGGCAATCACCATTCTACCTCATGATGGGTTATGAACCCCACTCCCTTCCTGACATCGTCCAAATCTTCTCTCTTTCTGCCGTCAAAACTAGGCTTAGAAAACTAAAGGAAAACAGAGATGAAGCCCTCGCAGCGCACGATCTCACAAGGCAAACAATGTCAAGCCAAGTAAGAAGGAAATTCAAACCCTTTGAAGTTGGGGACAAGGTGTGGTTAGAAGCCTGCAACCTCCATCAGGACCTTATCACCCCGAAATTCACATCCAAAAGGGAAGGACCATTTGTAATCACCGAGGTCTTATCACCCTTATCATACAAACTCCACCTTCCCAAAACATGAAAGATACACCCCATGTTTCATATTTCCCTCTTATCGCCCTATCACGAAAACACCGTCCATGGGCAGAACTTCCTGACACCACCACCGGACCTAATACAAGGGGAAGAGGAATATGAAATCAAGCGGATCTTATGCCACAAGAAGTCTGCAGCAGGCTTCACATACCTGATCCAATGGAAAGGGTACACCGCAGAAGAAGACTTATGGGTCCCTGAGAAAGACCTCAAATACATGAAAACAATCCTTGACATGTATAAGAGGCTTCACCTCTACCCCCAGAAAACCCAGACTCCGTCTACCACTCGTCGACACCTCTACTACATCCAATTCTGCTAAAACATGTCTTCATGCTCAGATGTCCCCAAACCCTCCATTACCATTTCCTCCCCGTCTTCACTCTCACAATCCACTCGCCTTGGGTCGCCACCGCCTAATGACATGTCAGTCATTGCAGAAGACAGATGGCCTGCTAACTATGATGCCACCCAACCCTGGCTTCACATATACCCTGAGCAAAGCCCTACCCCATTCCTAGTACCAGAACTAATTACTCTGATACCCTCAGTAGACCTACCCATCCACGCCCATAGGCTAGTGGATGCATTCCCAGAACCTATAGAAATGGATCGGTTCGCAAACCTTATGTGCAATTCCCACCTCGCCATCCCCATTGGGGCCCACCTTGATATGGACTCCCCGCTGTACGACCTTTACCGAACATATTTGCAGATAGCATGCCTTGCCTTCCTCCCCGCAACCTTAGCAGTCGAAGCACCCCACTTGTGGACCATCCACACTATAAGAGTGGTATATGAGGAAGCCCTGTTGAACTTGTCCCTAGCCCTACACCAGCTAGGGATGTTTGAATTCCTTAATGACCTAGACCGCTATCTGAAGCAGCTCGCTGAGGATGCAAATGCCCCCATTCCAGACATTGGAGTACCCACTCCTCATCCTGCCTCATCTGTCTCCACCTCTAGTTCCCTCCTTGACAGTGAGACCATCCGTATCCTTGAATTAACAGACATGGACTTGCACACCCACCTCCGGAACCAAGCATTAGAATGAATGGCAGTAGACAGAGCAGCACCACTACCAAGGTCAGACCCTCGTTACCTGATGACGTGCTTTCAGTGCCACTCTCTTGGCCACATCCGGGTGGAATGCCTGCGCTATCAATGCCCCCTTTGTCTTAGATGGGGACCACTACACGCGCAGCATGACTGCCCGATGCATACTCACACTCGACCCCCTTGCTGTATGACAATGGCTTCTCCATCTTCCTTGGCATCCTCTGCACGGGGTAGATATTCCATTCCCCATGAGCCTCCTAGAAGGCCACCTCCCCCTACTCTCAGATCCAACAGGCGAAGAAAGCAACAAGTTCTGGTGCCAGAGACGGAAGACAATGGCATCAATAACAACTACTATGATTCAGTCAATGACACAAACAACTGTGGATTCCCAGGCGCTGCATACAGAGAATTCTGATAGGTTGTATCGGTGATTCAACCCCTAAAAAGGGGGTATTGTTACAATTTTCCTTTTCTTCTTGTCTTGTACTACCAACGATTACCTTCATGATTCACCTTGCCCTGTATTACTAATCCAAATCCCATTTGGGACATAGGATCTCACACTCCCATTGGAAGAGCATACTAATGGTATGACTTTCTAATCACAATATTTCATTGGTTCTTCAAATTGTATGACTTCTCTTATTACATTTTCATTGGTTCCCTTTAGTCGTATGATTTCTACGTTTCCTTTCTTAGGTTGGTCCATGCGCCAGACCCCTGGTATATAAATGTGACACAGTAGTACTAGTATTCTCTACACTAGTTCTCTCAAACTACTAGCCTCTTCTTGTACTGGTTACACTCTTGTCACAATCTCAACTTGTGATCTTGACCTCATCATGTCCTAAGTAACTTTGGTTGCTTAGTCTAAAGACTTTCTTGGTTGACTTACGACAGTAGGCAACATTACCACCAAAGCCCTGCCTTCAGTGTTTACCAGGCTAGTTGATGCCCTTGTGCTCAACGCTCGCGTGCTTACCAGCATCACATCTCATAACGTTGAGGATCATCTCCTCAATGCCATCCTCGTAATCCACTTAGTCTCTCTCAACAGAGACTTGAACTCAGAAACCCTTCTCTTAGGAGAAGCCTATGTTCTCCTTGCCTTTAGAGGTTAGTATATGCCTTGCGGCATAACACTTACTGCTCTTCATAGTCAGCTGATAAAATGAGTATGAGAGGATACAATATCCATATGACTTCGTCATAACACTTGAAGGCAAAACCAACACAAGACAATGTGGAAATCATCTCCAAAAGCCTTTGGAAGGATTCATGCCACATGACATGCTTCAGGTTAGTGTAGGAAAGCTTGCCATCTTCTCCAGAGTTGTTCTCTACCTGCCAAATTAATCATGTCAGTCATTACTGTATCTCATAGCGAAGATAGTATCATACAATGGGTAGAAAACCAACAATATGACCTCCTTTCAATCCATCACTGTTTCTGATATTCACAGGAAGGTTTGCACAATCTGCAATGATTGGATATGCCTTTACCTTGTCAGAAGCTGTGAGATGGCTTTTATCAGCATAAAGAATAAAAGTGAAAGGGGCACTTTTTTCCCCCTCTAAGGAACTCTAAACAAGGCCATATGGTAATATCATCATGAGTAGACAGTCAAAGTAATGTGAGTTGACCAACATGATGAACCTGGATATCCCACAATAATTGGCAGTCCAAGGTTCATGTATAAAGTGTTCAAACTTGGTCTCATTGTGCTTATATAACCATTGTGCATCCCACACGAAATGAGGAGTGACCAATGGATCTTCCAATAGGTCAATGGCCCATTCCCACAGTGGATGAGCATAGAAGTCAAACTCCTTGAGTTCTTTCTTGTAAGGCACGGAAACAACATGTTCCCGAAGCTGAATATTTACAATAAAATGGATTTGAATCAGATATTGCAGGCAAGACACTATGTATTAAGCACAACATACAGGCATCAATGATGGAGTAACCAAAGACCATGCCTTCATGACATCACTATATGACCTCAGCATAAAACCCACATTCCCTTCACTATTGACGATTGATCAGATTGGCTTGAGCAGATGAGCAATTTGCTCTTTGCTCATAATGGACTCATGAGCAAGCTCAGCAATCTCAAAGTCAACCCTAGACAAAAATGGGGCCCAGGGCTGGTCATCTGAAAGACTTGGCAAAGGATCTCATCACCTGTATGTAGAAAATGATTTATACTCAGTTGCATGACCGCTCTTGGGATGATACTCTGTTTTGAAGCTGTTGGGTGCAGCATTCATGCTTGTAAAGGGAGGTGGTGGGTGCTGGAGAAAGGAAGTGGGTTCTGAATTATCTAAGTGAACTTGATTGCTTTTATCAATCACACCAGACGTCCAAGCGCCAGATGAATCTGGGCCTGTATAAGAGAGTGTTAACAAGGTGGAATCATGCAGATTGTGATATAAACATATGTTTTTGGGAATTGACACTCATGTTTTCATCCCCCGATAGGCCAATGTTCTTGATGTTAGCATGCATTGTGTCATCACTGAGATTGTCAACAGATGGGCATTGTTGGCATGAGATGAAGGTTGTTGTATGGATGTTTCTGTACCAGTGAGTTCAGACAGCACCGCTTCCAGCAATTGTTTGAGTTGATGTCGTCATTGCTCTGTGCCGAATGCAGAATTGATCACATTAGCACGAAAAACACATGGTTCAGAATGATGCACCTTTTCACCAAGTTTTGATCACCTTTGCTGCCAGCTCTGCAAATTTCTTGTCAGCAGCTTTCTTCTGTTGTCTACTGGCACAGCTGGATTTGTGAGATTTGAGACCTTAGGAAGTATATTCTTTGTTACAGTATTTGCATGGTATCTTCTCAGTTGAAGCTCTGGAGTGATATGTATGCTTGGAAGGCATTGTATATGACAATGATAGACAGGGTTTAGAGGAAATTTACAAGGGGAACGATCCGAGTATTGTGAGTGGGGACAGCATATACAAGATTGTGGGGTCACGTTCAAGTTGTACACCCACCATTGAAATCATAGTGCAATCACCTGGGAATCAATTATGGTGATTGCCATTGCCACGGAATTCCCCATGTTCATGGAAAGTACCCTTGGAATCCTGAATGGGGCCTTTCAGGGACATTCCAAGGCACACAGCTCCTTTTGGAAGCCCCTTTCAATGTTGACACAATTTATTTCCAATTATGGTATGATTGGAAGATGAGTTATGGAATTTGCGACATGAGTCCCATTCCTTTCCTATGTCTGCTGTGATGGCAGGTGAAGATTTGTACTCCCCCACTTTCCTGCATAAACCAGCATTTCCCATAGCTCGACCTATGGAGTGCAAGTCACTGCCTGGTCCAGTATGGGCCTGTACTGGTCATTCACTACCTACTAAGCTTTCTGTCTCATGCTGCAAGCATTGATCTATCACATCCACCTCCTTCCCAGCAAGCTCCAATGCACCAAGCATCAAATCACCTCCCCCTGCCTATATGGAAACTCAGGCCCTGGCAAATTTGCCAAAGAAACTGTCCAAGCTGTTCAGCTCCCCCAGTGACATGCACATCATAGTGGTTGAGCTTTTCATGAAAACTGGTATAGTAGGACGGCCCCCTAGTATGTAATATGACAATACAAATATTCCAACCCCTGAGCGTAACTCCAGAGCCAGTGACAAACATTCTTGAATACATACTTGGATCAAGTGCATTCAACAGAAATAGTAGCAAAGTATGTATTACAGCATTGTATGGTTGAAATATGACTTATCAGTGAGTCATTGTGTCCAACCTACAGGTATTTCATGACATTACCCCAGTCAAATTCGCAACCCTTGATCTCATTGTCAATGAATTGCTAATCACACTATAGAAGCCCAGGTAACGTAATGTATATGCTATAAAGCTGACTGCTGTTGATGGTTGACATACCACAGATTAACCATCACTGAGGTTTCATCATTGTTGAGCTCCCACAGGCAACACACGAGATCCCCTTGACTTACCTTTGGGAGTACATATTTCCCATTATGAATCAGTTTCACTACAACAGGGAGTATACAACTGTCACCATGCATGCAAACTATCCATTGCAATTGGCTGATCCACATCTTCCATAACCCCCAATCTCAGCCTTATTGCCATGCCCACAGGACATGATGACTTGGATGACAATTATATGATCCTTGCAGTTGTTGAATGTGCTTTTTTCCAGAATAAGGATGAGCTAAAGGGAAAACTCCAAGCTGCAATTGCAGCTCATTCTCAGCTCATTCTTGTCATGGCCATAATTATTCAAGAGAAACAAGAATATGCTCAGTCCAAGCCAGACTCAGAGGCTTGGTCTGTCTTTTCTCACATGGAGTGCCTCCAAAGTCATGCATATCAGAACTACTTGAAGCCCAAGGCTGCAGATTCAGTTCCTATTCCTAACAAGCTAATGCATCTGAGAAGCAGTTCAAACTCCATCCTATCACAGTTGCTGGGCACCACTGGTATAATATTACAGTATGTTAATGATGTTTCAAGTGTGGATTAAGGGTGATGACAGCCTGATTGTCATCAATGGAGATGGGATGGCACAAGAGGCTGAGTGTTGTTATGATTTCTCTTTCTTCACTACTTGTACTGCCAATGTTCACACCCCTGCACCATAGATATCTGATTCTTCTTCTGCTCTTCAGATTCACCTGGGTATCTGCCATTCTGGCTCTCTGATCCCTTATCTTGTTATCTTGTTATCTTGGCTTATCATGTTCCATGCAGCAGATGACTAATCTGCTTTAGCCAGCCCTAAACTTGTTATCATTCACTATTTAAACCCATCAAGTAGCTTGAGTAGTTCCCCATGCTAGTTCTCTCAGAACTACTAGCTCCTACCTTGTACCCTTGACTACTTGATGCAATTACTCTTTCACAATCATATCTCATCCTTGTCATGTCCTAAGTGATGAAAGTCTCTTAGTCTAAAGACTTTCTTGGTCAACCTTTGCG
>JBBPOB010000917.1:0-11971 GCA_038091275.1 Tylopilus subfusipes | reverse complement strand
GAGGGCAGATTTTCATGCAAGAGTCAGGATCCCCACCTCAGGTACATACCTAAAAAGGTCAATTCTCATATCAGACTTAAACAAAGAGTCCAGATAAGGGTAATCACATAGCTCTTACATATACAGTAGCTAGAACTCAGCAGAAAACTACTATCAGATTAGGGAAACACAGCCTCTTTTATCAGAGAGGCAACCCTGATCACATAATCAATAGTTGCTAGGTAGCCACTAAAGTAGAAAGGCAACTGTAATCTAGACAAATCTAGTCTAGGAATATCTAGTATCTGTACTGATCTTGTATTAAATCAAGCACTCCAGTCAATCAATAAAGAGTTTATCTTCTAAATCCTATTGTGTGTGAACTGAGTGACTTATAAGGGAATTTCCCACAACAACACAACCAAGTAATTAGTCATCAAACCTTAGGCCAACCCTATTGTTGAAATAGCTAGTAAGAATCATAAACCAGATCTGTATGCCACAACAGCTGTAAACAGACCATTACCTTTAGTGTCAGATATTACCACATCTGACAACCCTTCATAGTAAGCCAAGAACAGCTTATATAATTCTTTCTTTTCTAGGCAAACCAAGCCAGGAAACCATTCGTATTAGTTAGTTAAATGTAGATTAGCAACAAGCTTAGCCTTTATTAGGTAGATTAGACTAGATCCCTTAGCTAGAATAGTAGCCAACCCTGATCCCTATAAGTATTATTGCTTGGGATAAGGAAGAATGATCAGGGATCCAATTGACTAAAGTTTTCTTACTCAATCTTTAGATATAGCATAGCCTTGTCTATTGTTTGATCTGGTAGATATAGTTGTCTTATCACCAGCTCATTAGTCAGATTGGGCCTGGAGGGATTGATCAGCATAGAGATTTCTCTAGCATTTCTATAGGTCATAATCCTGAATGAACAACACCACCCCCATGCACAGTTCTCCACCAAGAGCGGTTCATGAACCAAGTCCTTGGCAAGTGATGGTGCAAGCACAACAGTTTCAGCACCTTTAATGTCTGCCAGCTCAACATGTATGGGTTTTTAGATTCCAAACCTCCAATGGGGCATCCTCCATTCAGGACTTGGACGTGGAGTTCTGGAAAATTATGAATGCCCACACTATCTGTGTGGTCAACTGGACCTGTTGTGTTTCATATAGTGGAAGAAGCCAGTGGGGGAGAGGGGGGGACAACAATGAAAATGTGCATGTGGTGCCTGTGGAAGCCAAGGATGCACCTGGTCATGGTCAGGAGATGGTTGGCACATTGTCAGTGAATCAGTTGATGGGCTGTCCATGTGATTGTGAAACAGGATACAGGTAATCAAGTGTCACCAGGCTGCCATCTTGGCTGATTTGAACGAGCTGAGGGGGCTCAAATCAGAATTTGTGGTAGGAGGCATTGACAGCGAGGGAGAGGCACAAGAAGCATCAGAATACTGTCAATCAGGTACTCAAGTTTTTGATGGGGATGGGGATAAAGGGCAAGGACATGACACATGCTGTGGTGGCAAGGCAGCCTCAAAGGCTGTTGATCACAGATGGTCGGAGTGGACAAAAAACGAATGTGAATGAGGTTTTAGAAGAGGAGCTTAGGTCAAGCTTGGAAAGCACATGGTCAATGAACTTGGCAAATTTGTATTCTTGGGCAATCTTTCCATTCATTCTGTTGATCTCAAAGTTCAGATTTCTTGGATATGTCTTCTACACAACCTTCAGAACTGTTCACAACACCAAGGTTTGCTTCTGTCAAACCGAGCATTATAGACATGCCTACACCAACCCCACAAGAGATTTGATTTGCACTTATTTTCCTGCCATCAAACACAAATATCATGTCGTCTGTGGCCCCTATGACCACCCCCATACCTCCACAAGCAAACAATGACCACATTGTACAAATGGCTCTGATCTCTGCTCTTAACTTACAGATGCAAATGCAGAAACTGCTTGCAACACTCGCTACTCAATCTATCTCCCTCAAGGTATTTTCCTCAGCAGCAGCACCTCATCACCAGCAACAACTCATCATGCTATCATCATATAATAGTTCTCAACTGTATGCTCCCAGTAGCAATTCAGCCCTAGGAAATATACAACCCACTCTCACTGCACCACCATGATTACCCTTGACATTTGACTACACAACAGCTAACACATTGTCACCGTTTACGCTCTCACTTCTTGAGGCCCCTTCAGAACTGGACTCATTTGTGCTCTAACAGCAAGATGAGCAACTGCAAAAGACCTACAAGACCACCACAGAGATCAATGATGACATGGATGAACTATGAAGCAACCTACAATCACTCATTCAGAGTCTGGGCACTAATCCCATGACCCTGGACTCTATTATGCTTCCCTCTGAAACCAGCACAGGGCTTGACAGTGGTGGAGGAACCTCTGTGCCACCCCCCCCTTCTTGGATGATGTGTTCATATTTGCATCTGTCAACGTCAGTGCAGGTCAGGACTTTGACTTTGATGCATTCTTGATGGACATGCCATGCACAAACGAGGAGGACGGGGGTCTGGACAAGTTGGCAGAGAGAGGCTGGACCCCCTGATGTTTGTCATGCTCAAGGCATTGTCAGGTCGGTCCAAGATTGGGAGTGCATCCTTGGAGCAGTTATATGTGTTTTTGAACAAGGTGGCATTGTAGGATGGGATCGAGGATGGTATGAGTATGGGCATACCACTGTTGTGTGGGATGTAAGTGTTTGGGGTCCCTGTTATGGCTGTGAGCAGTGGGCCTGGTGGTGGCTCTCGTGAGGGGACAGGGATGAAGATGCATGGATGGAAATGCAAGTTGGATGTGATTGTGGATGACACACATACACATGCACTGCAAGAAGCCCCATTGATGACACCAGCAGCATCTTCAATAACAGGCAACAAGAGCAAGCACAAGAGGTAGGTGTGAGATCACACACACTTGTTGGATACTGGATTGTGCAACCCATTGTTGATCAAACATGTAACAATATGGTCAGGTGAAGTGTGGGGGAATATTGACACTGGTGTGTTTGTTGCACCCATGTCATGGTGTGGAGTCAATTCTGACTCATATGAATGATGATTCCTGGTGAAATGAGGTCACCCTGGGGACCATACTGGGCATGTTGCAATTTGTAAGAATGGCTAAGCACATGTATATGACAGGTCTAACTATATGAGTAGGGTAACCAAACAATTCATGATGTTCATATAGATATGTTCTACTACAAGGCTGATTGTGACTACATGAGTTGAATTTAGCCAGGTGTTATGAACTCTATCCCTGATTCCATTGGAGGAGGGTTTTATCCAACACTCATAACACAGACTTGTGCTATTATCTCATTTGCAAATATGTTGACAATGGTTCTTTTATTCTAATCTGGATTTCTTCACATCACAACCTCACAGACCTTTTGATCAAAGCACTCATTCCTCCCTCAGACTAGTAGCTCAATGAAGGGGGCATGTCAGAATATCCTTACAGTACAGTCATTTTGCTACACTTTCTCACATGCACTGCAATATCAATTGCATAATCCTCTTGTAGCCTATCATCACAGCTTTCTCTTCTCTTCAGCATTCTCTCACTCACTGTAATGATCACTGAGTTTCACTTGCTATTAGGAGGTGTTTCAGCAGTGGATTCATCTGAGTGACCATCAATGATCCTGTCTGATGTGATGAACCCTCATGGCAGATAGTTGGACTTCACTGACTAACATAGCAGGAATAGCTAGTTCACACTACTACATATGTTACACCTGTTGTTTGGTGGTGGCTGAACACTCAAAGGTTGTCTTCTTGTCTCAAGGGAGGTGAAATGACCAGACTCACTGAAGAGCTAATAGTCTGAGATGAGAGCAAGTAGGGCGAGGAATCAGTGAACAGTGGAGAATGGGAAATCTCCAAGTGAACAAGACTGGGGGGTCCAGTCGTTCATCTGGGCCTTTATATACTACTCTAAGGTTTGTACATGTGGATGGTAGATCTATGATATCCTGTGTCTGGTTTACCATGAGGAATACATGTGTGTACAGCCCAGATAACTGGATCATATCCTAGAGGACAAAGGGGAGTCATGGTGAGTTGGAATGTACATGAGGAGGAACATGAGGACGAGATAGGGGCATGAGGCAGAGATAGTGGATGGAGATGAAATACATGAGGTGATAGATGGTGTTGCTATCTATGACTCATCCTGACTAAGTATGACTAGCTATGACTCATCCTGAGTCAACCTGACTAGGGTAATCAGTAGTGTGATCAGTACTGAGAGGTTGAGAGTTTGATTCTCTCAATGGGCAAATAATTAAGTAGCATAGTAAAGTGTACAAAATATGTAGTGGTAACTAAGGATTAGGAGAAATGTAACACTACCCCCTCTCTATAAGTCAGACTCTGAATGACTTTCTTCAATGAGTACCTTTTCAATGCTTGGAAATATATCAGGATCTGTGTCTGATGTATGATCTGGATTAAGGATGATTAGGGCATTTGGGTGGTTAGAGGGTCCAGCCTCTGGTCCATGGAACGTAGGAAGAGAAGATTCTTCTTGGTTAAATGTAGGTACCCAGTCCCATCAGGTGTGCAGAGTGATTAATATCAGAATTGGGTCAATGTTCATTTCATTGAATGGTTCTGATGAGCCTTCTGATTGCTTGGGATCTGTGTTCAAGGTTTTAGGTGGCTCCGGAGTTGTTTCTGATATGTCCGCTGATGATGAAGTCACTAGTGATGTAATTTCTTCGATCAAGGGAGGGAGTATAGGTATCCATTGTGCCATGAAGGATGGGAGATGATTGTAGAACATCCTTGTGAGTTCATCAATATGGATCCATCTAGGATCATTGAATGGGTTTTCCCATTGTTTCCAATTGTTTCCTTGTTCCAGTTGAGGTTCAAAGATTATATTGTCAGGGTTGTTTACCTGATGCCATTCTTCATGATCTTCCACTGTTAATCCCCAACCTTGTTCTGCCCAATTTCCTATATTATTGTTTTGATCCCAGTTTTCTCCAGGGTACTCGTCGGGTTCATCGTCATCATAGGGGTTTTCGCCAGGGTTTAGAGTATATGGATTCAGTCTAAGTGGGCCGAGATCTATTGCTGCTGGCATTTGATTTTCTTCTTCTTCTTCCCATAGTTGGTTCCAAGATCACCAATGTCTATTTGGGTGGATCTCAAAGGTGAGGAGATCTCATCTAAGACCTCTGTACCAGAAGTGATGATCAAGTAAAAGCCCTGTTTCAAGATGACAGATTGCTGTCGACCATAGAGCAAGAGTGAAGATGACAAGGAAGACAAATAAAAGTGAGTAGGTCCAAAAAGATAAGAAAGTAGATAGAATCATAGGGGTATTTGGAGAGAATAGAAAGAGAATGCATAAAAAGATTTCGAGGACATATGGTGGAACTTCAAGTGTGACTTCCATTGCTATTGCTTTTGTAGAAGCAAGGCTCAACCGTTGGATCAGTGTGTTGTTTACCCTGATGCAACCCAGGGGTTCTTTTCAATCAACATCTAAGTGATCAAAAGGTAGGTGATCCTGGTCAATTTCCGGAATCGGTTTTCCACAAAAGGTGAATAGTGAGTAGAAGGTGGCCTATGACATAGCTAAATGTCAAGGTGCACTAGGATGAGATCAATGGAAATCTTTGATTGTTGATTGGGCATTTTTTAGATTAGATTTAGGTTCCCATGTTTGATCTTTATCAGTATAGCCTTTCCAATGTACGAGGTATTTGAGGCAATTTTCTTTATATCGTGAATCTACAATGTATTCCACTTCATATTCAATTTCTCTTTCTTCAGTAACTTCTACTGGTCCAGGTTTATATGTGGTTTGACCTTCAAGGTGTTCCTTGTATGGTTTAACCTAGGAGATGTTTACTACTGGGTGGATTCACATAGATTTTGGAAGATGCAATTCAATTGCATTATTTCCGATTCGTTTCGTAATCTTGTAAGGTCCTAGCCAACGTTCTGTTAGCTTATGTGATAATCGGGTGAGTTTGAGATTCTCGGTAGAAAGCCAAACTTTATCTCTGATTTGATAATCAGGGGCATTAGATCTATGTCTGTTGGCCTAATTCTTCATTCATAACTTAGCTCTTTCTAGGTTACTCCTTGTTTGTTCTAGAGTAGCTTGCATTTGTCTAGTCAGTTCTTTAGCAGCTGGAGCTTTGGTAATTCTTTGTTCAAAGCCCATGTGTGGCTGATAGGATCTGGTAACTTTGAAAGGTGAATTTGATGTTGCAAGTTGTTTCTTTGCATTGTAGAAGAACTGTGCCATTGGCAACCAACTAACCCATTCATTCTGCTTTTCACAAGTGAATAGATGAAGGTATTGTTGTAGATCTCTATTGATCCTTTCTGTTTGACCATTGGTCTGAGGGTGGAATGATGTAGACAATTGGGGTTGGACTCCTAATTGTTTACAGATATCTTTCATGACCTGTGAAGTGAATTGGGGTCCTCGATCAGATACAATTCCTGTAGGAAGACCATGTTGTTTCCATACATTGCGAAGGTAGAATTTTGCAGTTTCCAATGCAATAACTGTTTTATTGCATGGAATAAATTCAACCTCTTTGGAAAAGCAGTCAATAACTACTAAGATACTGTTGAATCCTTCTGATTTGGGTAGATCTGTGATGAAGTTGGCAGATATTTCTTTACAAGGGGTTGATGGAGTTTCAAGCGGTTGTAGTTTACCTGGGGGAGCTTGACTAGATCCTTTGAATTGGGCACAGCGATCACATCAGGACACATAGTCCTTAACTAACTTGGATATTCCTGGCCAAGTGTAGCTGCATTGCACGAGTTCAAGGGTTTTTTCCATTCCTGGATGCCCTGGGATGGGAGTATCATGATGTAACCATATGATCTCCATTCTTAGATTTTGATCATTGAGTATGAACATTTGTCCTTCTCTAGTATAGAGAATTCCATCTAGATCTACACAGATCTTGTGTTGTTTAGAGTGTGTGATGATGCTAGATTCATGAATTTTTCTGGTGGTGGTCCAAATATGATTCTTGATGTCATCAGCATCAGTAGTGATGTTTATGGAAGTATATGCAATTTTATCAGGGGGAATGATGAGAACCATTTTGTTATCATCTTCTTTTCCTATTATGTGATCTTCTCATCTTGATAAGGCATCTGGTTTACCCATTTGGGCTCCTGCCTTGTGTACCCATTTGAAATTGAATCTGGACAGATACTGAGCCCATTGTGCTTGGCGACGATTTAGATCTTGTTGTTTTATGAACCATTGGAGGTTGGCATGATCATTCCATACTTCAAATTCATAGTTAGCTCCTTCTAGATAGTGTCTCCATTCTTCCAAACTTCGGATTACACTCAGCATTTCTTTGTCTGCAATTGGGTAATTGTATTCTTCTGGTGACATTGAGTGTGAAGAGTAAGCAACTGGATGCCATTTGCCATCTAATTCAATGGATAGCACAGCTCCTGTAGTGAAGTCTGAAGCATTGGTCTCAAGTCTGAACTTTTGATGAATATTTGGAAATGCTAGAATAGGGGCAGTAGTGAATTTATATTTGAGATCATCAAATGATTTCTGTTGAGGTTCCTTCCATTCAAAGGGTTGATCTTTCTTTGTAAGATCATTTAGAGGGTGAGCTACTTGAGCGTATCCTTCTATAAACCTTCGATAGAAGTTTGCTAATCCTAGAAAACTGTGAACTCCTCTAACTGTTTTAGGAGTCGGCCAGTCTAGTATAGCCTTGACCTTGTCATTGTTCATTTGGATTCCTGAGGCAGTTACAGTCATGCCTGGGAATTCTACTTCTTTGACTCAGAAAGAACACTTCTCAGGTTTGATAAATAGATTGTGCTCTTCGAGGTGTTGTAAGACTTCAAGTACTATCTTATCATGTTTTTTCTGATCGTCGGTTTTAGTGAAGAAGAGTAGATCATCTATATAGACCACTAGGACATCTTCCATATCAGCAAAGATCTTGTTCATCATTGCCTGGAAGGTGGCGGGTGAGTTGCAAAGACCAAAATACATTATCAAGGGTTCAAAGGAACCTTGGTGGCATACGAATGCTGCTTTCCATTCATCTCCATCTTTGATCCTTACATTGTTGTATCCCCATTGGAGGTCCATTTTGGTAAATAGCTTTGCTCCAGTGAGTTTTTCAGATAACTGTCTGATTAGAGGAAGAGGATAATTATTCTTGACCGTGTGTTCATTAAGATAGCAATGGTCTTGTACCATTCACTTCTTACCATCTTTCTTAGATACAAAGAACACTAGTGAGGTTTGTGGTGATTTAGATGGTTGGATGTATCCTTTCTTCATCTGATCATCTATGAAATCAGATACTTCTCTTTGTTTTTGAGGAGATAGGGGTATTAGACATCCTTTCTTTGGGGTGAAGGAATCTTTAAGATCTATAGCATGATCCCATGTCTTACGAATTGGCATTTGTTCTGATTCTTTCTTAGAAAAGACATTAAGGAATTTGTGGTACTCCTTAGGTACTAGATCTTTGGGTTTAGGATCAGGTTTAGGGATCCCCTTGAGTTCTTCTTTTCTTTTGATAGCATGGATGTGTAGGAGTGCATCTCTTTCAAGTGTTTCTACATGTCTAGCAAAAGGAGATTTGTTCTGAATGGTTTTGCAAGTCCATGGACAGCATGTCATTTTGACTTGCCCCTTTTCCCAATCTATATCAGGGTTGTGGTGTTTAAGCCATGTGTAACCCAAGATCATTTGGTGTCTGCCTAGATTGGTTATCTCAGCAATTATCTATTCTCAATGTCCCTGAAACTCTATCACAACTTCAGTGCAATGGGTGATGTCACCTGCTGAATTATGAGTTCCATCAACATTGTAGACAGGAATTGGGTTTTTCAAAGGTCAAAGCAGAATCTTCCTTTGATTAGCCCATTTGTGATCAATAAATATGGTGTTAGCACCACTGTCTAACAAGGTGTCAACCTTGTTAAAGCTTTGCCTATACTTTATTGGTGCAATCTTGAGTGACAATATGATATCTCTGTGAGTTGAAGTATTAGACATTTCTTGTGAATCTGGGGCTTGTGGAGTGAGAGTAAAAATGGAATTAAGCACTGGCTTTGTGTGGTCCCAGCCGAGCTCCTGGTCTACAGAAGTCCCCATTTGACCATAGTTTAAATATGAAGGTGTGGCATTAGGAATAGGTCTTGATTCAATTCGGTCAATGTTCTGATAGACAACACTCAGATCACCCAGATCGATCAGAGTGCTTTGGCTTTTCCCTTTTCTGAGTCTTTGAGGTCATAGAAGAAGGCTTTAGCTTCTTCAAAGTTCATTTCTTGAATGAGACAGGAACTTGAATCCCATAAGGTGGCTGGTTCATTAGAATCATCACAATCGGTAGATTGGATTCTAGATCCTGATTTAGAGCATGAAGGTTTGTGTTGTCCTTTAGACCAACTGCATTCTCGACAACAGATTGATGGCTTGGGACAATCCTTGGCAAAGTGACCTGATCCACCACAGTTGTAGTAGTTTGGTCCTTTCCTAGGTTTGCCTTTGCTCTTTCCTTTGCCTTTGATGAAGGCATCAATTTCAGTTTGTTGTTCGATGTTGTCATTTTGATCTAAGGCACTGATATTCATGGAGTTCGGATCTTGGCAAGATGATCCAGCAATACCAAGAAATCAGGTCAGTTGCCTCCATTATCCTAGTTCTTATACCTTCTACAGGTATTCTTTGGGTGTAGCGGGGTGTGTACCTTGTTCGATCAATCTTTGAATGATGGATGGATCAATATTGTGCTCAATAATGTCACACAGTTGTCCATCTTCGAATTCTGACATAGTGGCATATGTCTAATATTTGATGATCCAGTCATCTATAGACATCTTTCCTTGTTTCAGATCTTTGAGCTTCTTGCGAGCCCAATCTCTCTGATTAGCTGGTCAGAATAGTCCTTCCAGTTCTGTGGTTAACTGAGCCCATGTGTATGCATTTCTGGCGTTGATAGCCTCAAGGTGTATTCAGGCAAAGTTTCCTGCTTTTGGTCCTTCTAATTGAGATAGGACTACTTGGACTGGTTTGTTGGTGTTGGTAGGCATGGCAGCATCACTTTCCTGTTGCCATGCTTTGATTTTAGCCCACCATTCTTTGAACTTTGCTATGGAACCATCAAAAGTTCCTGGATCAGTGAGTAGCTTAGAGATCTTAGGTGTAGTGATTGCTCCACCTGCTTGTGCTACTTGTAGTTGACCTTGTAGGATACCGACTTGTGTACCCATCTGGTCACATGCAGTGATTATGTTAGTTATGGTGGTAACTAACGCTGGTGCTCCTTACTGGAAGTTTACTGTGCATGTGTTGATGGCAGTGAGTACTTCATCTCTCATTTGCTGTGAAGCCATAGTTACTTTTGGAGTTTCTTAGGTTTTGACTTAATAGATCTAGCCTTCTTGAGTAACTTAGCATAGGCAGATTTCTTTGGATAGGATTTTTCTGATTTTCTCTTGGTGAGTATGTTAATAGACTCTTGGAATCTTATCTTATCTTGAATAGATAGGTTCCTGTGATGTTTGACTGAATCCAGTTTTATTCTCTTTCGTCAATGATTACGTTGTGTTGACTAATAGGCACGGTTACGATTGATTGATTCTCAGAATCTCAATCACTTTTGTAACTCAGGGGTGGTGGAGATCTTGGTCTGATCTGATCCAGTTGATCAAGATTGTTTAAAGGTTCATTTAGCTCTCTTTCAAGCTCAGGATGTTTGTTCGGTTCATGTCTTAGTCTCTCAATACATTCACATCTTTCTCTTAGTGCAATTAGCCAATCCCTATGGATATATTTCATAGTTACTTTACAGATCCCTGTAATGTTTAGGGAGCCTAAGGTCTCGTTTCCTATGAAGAGGAGGGTGGCTGCGGTGACTACCACGTTCAGAGTCGCAGTGCCAACGAGGGATAGAAAGAGGGGAAGGAGAAGGATTAGTGAAAGAGGGGAGGGTGGATCTGATATACATGGTGAGATCCTATGCCTCTTTGGAATGCATTTGCTGGGTGAAGGTGAACTAGCGGCTCTACCTCTTTGCTGTGCAATGCCAAGTTCAATACCCTCTTGAATAATATCCTGGACCTGTTGCAGGAGGAGTGCTCTACAATGATAGTAAGCGCAACTGTGTCAGAGCGGAGTGAAGGGAGTGCTAAATCCAGACCTGAATATCTCCTATTCAAAAAGGCAGCATCAGACTGGTGTGCAATCTACTGGCTCCTGGAGGAGTGGTGGCAAGTGGAGTGGAGTTGTGTTGAACTTCCAGTGTTGTTAGTCAGGAAAAGATGAATAGATGCTAGGGGACTCTTCTATCTTCCCTTCAGGCCCAATCTAACTATAAGCTGGTGATGGACAATGCACCTACCAGATCAAACAATAGTATTGCTAGTGAGTAAGTAAGAAACTTAGCTAATTGGCTCCCTGGTCATTCTTCCAATCTCAAATAATCTATTCAGAGAATAGGGTTGGCTTCTTCCTAGCTTGTGATGTTGATGGTGCTAATACCTATTAGCAATTGGTCTACGTATGTGGCTAATCACACTGTGACTGGCAAAGGTCTAATACTTCCGTGTGCTTTCCTACTTGGAGTGTGGGAGCTGTGGCAGTGTGGGAAGTCTTAGCAATAAGGTTACCAGATGTAGTAATTTCTGAGATAGTCAGTTCCTAATGCCTGGTAGTTGTTGAGTTATAGTAAGCCTAACAAGACTTATCTAGGAATAATATTAAGAGGCACTTTGTGTGAGAGTTAGTTATCAAATGTGGAGGGGAGAAGTGTGGGAAAGTTCGCTTAAGGTTCACTCAGTTCTCACTCAATAGGGCTTAGTAATAAACCTCTTTATTGGGAAACTGGAGTGCTGATTTGCACTAGTGTGCGTTAACAGTTACTAGATATTTCTAGATTAGATTTATCTAGGTTACAATTGCCTTTC
>JBBPOB010000916.1:0-11973 GCA_038091275.1 Tylopilus subfusipes | reverse complement strand
ATCTGATGCGCAACTCGCGTCTCGCCGTACCCATCGGGGCTCACCTTGATATGGACTCCCCTTTATACGCCCTCTATTGAGCTTATTTACAGATAGGACGCCTCGCCTTCCTCCTGGCTACCTTAGCAGTAGAAGCGCCCCAATCCTGGACAATTCGCACCATTGGAACGGTGCACGAGGAGGCGCTCTTAAATATCTTTCTTGCTCTGCATCAGCTTGGAATGTTCGAATTCCTTGAAGACCTTGACCGCTATCTATGACAGCTTGCTGAAGCGGCAAATGTGCCTATCCCCGATATCGGAGTCGCCGCCCCACGTACACCATCATCCATCTCGGCCTCTAGCTCCCCCTTGGACAGTGAAACCATCCGTGCGTTGGAGTTGACGGAGTTAGACCTGCGGACCTGCCTGAGGAACATCACCTTAGGACAATTAGCGTTAACCGGCGATGTGCCGTTGCCTAGGTCAGACCCACAATACCCTGAAACATGCTTTCAGTGCCACTCGCTTGGCCACATCTGGACAGAATGCCCCCGTTACCAATGCCCCATTTGTCACCAATGGGGTCCACTACACGCGCAGCGTGACTGCCCGATGCGTACTCGCGTTCGACCCCCTTGCCGTCCAACAACAACTTCGTCATCTTCCTCGGCATCCTCCGCGCGAGGTAGACATGCCGTTCCCAATGAGCCTATTAGAAGGCCACCTCCCCCTCCTCCCCGCTCCAATAGACGACGAAGGCGACGAGCTCGAGAAGAACCCATGGAAGAAGTTAACGACTACGGGGACGACTACTACGACCCAGTTGGAGATGCCAATGACTGTGGATCCCCGGGCGCTGCTTACGGGGAATTTTGAAGGATTGTATCGGTGATTCAACCCTTACAAAGGGGGTATTGTTATGATTTCTCCGCTTTTCCCTTGTACTATGTCTCGTTGTCTTGTCTTTCGTCAACATGTATTACTAATCCTAATCCTCTTTTGGATATAGGATCTCACCTTCCTATTGGAAGTTCATACAAGTGGTACAACTTCTCATTCATCTTTCTCATTGGCTCTCTGAGTCATACAACGTTACGCTGATTTCAGATTGGTCTTCGTATATCGTACGACTTTTTGATTTCCTTTCTCGAGTTGGTCCGTGCACGAAACTTGCTAGTATTTAAACCCTATGACCACTACCCGTGTTCCTTACGCTAGTTCTCTCGAGTGTACTAGCCTCTACCTTGTACCTGACAACCCTTGAATCCATAACCGTCATCTCGAAAGCTCGGCCTTGTTGTGTCCTGAGCAACTCTAGTTGACTCAGTCTAAAGACTTCCTTGGTCGACCTCTCTATGAAGGCGACACTCTAACCGAAGCCCTGGCTTCGGGGTTCACTCGTCTAGTCGATTCTTTAATAGACGACGCACAGGCAATCACTCATATTGCAACACGTGGCATCGAGAGTTCACTCCTCGACGCAACCCTTGTCATAAACCTAGTCTCTCTCAACGGGGACTTGAACATGGAAACTACCCTACTCGGGCAAGCGTACCTCGTCCTCGTCTTTAGAGGTAGTATACGTCCAACGACGTAACACCACAAGCTAGGAAGAAGCCAACCCTATTCTCTGAATAGATTATTCAAGATTGAAAGATTGACTGGGGATCCAATTAGCTAAGTTTCTCACTCACTCACTAGCAATGCTATTGTTTGATCTGGTAGGTGTGTTGTCCATCACCAGCTTATAGTTAGATTGGGCCTGGAGGAAAGATAGAAGAGTCCCCTAGCATCCATTCATCTTTCCCTGACTAACGACAACAGGAGCATTAAAATCAGCATACCAAAGTGAGATAAGGAGATCTGAGAGATTCCCTGCCAAGTGCATGATGTCAGCCATCATACAGAGCGGGAGACTAAGTGAATGGGATGGATGGAGGCCAAGAATGAGAGGGGGTTTCATAAGGCCGGTCTTAGTTTTCATCTTGTCCCATTGAGTTTGATTTCAGACTGATACGATCATATGCAGGTTCTCAGGATAGTCAGAGGAGCCGGCAGGAGGGATATTGAAGATGTCAATATCAGGGTGGTTACTCCCATTAGGGACACGATCATGGGGCCATAGGAGAACAGGGTAGTAACGGTGCCCATGCTGCTTTCACCTGCCTAGCAGGCCACAGTACAAGTGGCAACCATTTTTTCTGCTGTGACCTACCATACCATCCCAATAGACTAGACCAGGGCCATCGGCAGTTGTAAACAAGAGGTAAACGTAGGAGAGATAGCATGAGTCAGTTAAGGGGTTCCAGATGGGAAGTTCTTCATGTTGGATTGCTGCAAGATGATACATTCCAGGAAATAAAAAAGAGTCGATGTTCTTGGGTTTATTTGAACCAGGTATGAATCCACCAGGAAGAACGTTGAGCTTGCGGTATTAAGTGTCAGGTGATAGATTACCTACAATTCAGATATATATCCAGCAATCTGAGTCCTTGCTCTCATAGAGCTGCACACTGTTGAGGGACACCATGAGGACAATGTCATGCTCTGTGATGTCCCCAGCCAATACTGCACCAAGGAAATCCCACCCCATAACAATATTGTCAATGATGGGAATATCCGAGCAATGGCTAGTGATGACATTGTTGAGGACTTCCTGAGTCCTCTTCCACATGTACCTCATTGCGGTCGCACTTTCAGGGTTCCGATAGCGTGCCTGAAGCTGTGGACCGATAAGAATGGTTGTGAACTGCTGAGCTGGAACTTTGATTCGACCACCAGTGCCTTGGAGCTTTGCTTGATCCCAGCAAGATGTTTGACAGGTAGGACATTCATCCAAATTGCCAAACAGGCCAGTGAACGTGAGGCAAGTGTTTGAACACATGTCGGTGAGAATCGGGTCGATGCTGGTGTGAGTATGAATAAGCTTTTCGACAGCATGGAAAGAGAGCATTCTGCAAACCCCAGTAATGTTCTGATTGAATGAGTGGGCAACGGCCTCATAAGCAGCTTGAGAGGCGTTTTTGAGTGCAAGATAGACAGAAATGGAATGGCGAGTTATGGGATCTTCTATGACAAGTGGGGTATCGGGAGGGTGACATAAGCAATCGAGGGCATTAGGGGATAACCAAAAAGAGGGATCTGTGGTCAAGGCATTGGCAAGTGTGTGTATATATGCCATCATGGCCTGCATGGGCTGAAAACTTGCACTGGAACAGAGCACATCAATGTTGATATCAGGGCGGGGTCAATGCTGATATTGAATGAGACGGCAAATTTGTTCAACTGTGAAAGGACAGGCATCGGGAGGATCTAGGTGAGGCAGTGGGGGCGTGTCTTGGCGAGGCAGAGCATCAGGAGGATGAGGAAAGTCAGGTGGGCCATCTTGGTGAGGCAGAAAGTCAGGAGGAGGAGGAGGAAAGTTGGGTGGGGTATCTTGGTGAGCAGGAGGAGTATCCAGGCAAGCAGGAGGCTGGCCAGAAGCTGACAGACTCTAGCAAAGGGTTATGTGAGTAAACAACGGCAAGATATTGAGAAGAGACTAACCTGTGTTACATCGTTCTGTGCCCTCTTTTGGATATGCCCAGGGAGAGTAGTATTGTTGCATCAACATGCAGGCATTCCTCTGTGTGGAGCATTCGAGCCAGTGAATTTGGCATCGAGTATGCATTGCCGTTCCCCCTCGGGAGCTTGATTGAAATGGCAATGCCAGGTTGCCAAAGAGATAAGGTGAGGCTGCCTGAAATTGTGAGCAGAGCAGACACAGTTGTATCACATAGAGTTGTCGCCGGCACTGTCGAGATCCATGTTGGGGACATTGGGAAGTGGCAGTGTGCTAGTGGCAATGTGGATTTGTATGGTTTGCAACATGTTTTACAAAACGTACAGAGGCATGTTGCCAGCGCATAGCAGTGCCAGTTGGCAATGGCAGGGGAATGGCTCTGTTGGGCGAGTTGCAGGAAAATGGCACAAAGATGGAAATTGCATAATCATAGATACACAGAAACGAGCAGGCAAACTTTACCAAATACATAAGATAACATATAGGAGTAGTAACAAATATAGCAAGTTTTCACTGGGTGTCACTCCTGATCTCCTATATGGCATTCTTCTGGACATCTACTGGTACAAGTTTTACAAGCTCATAAGGGGCTTCCAGATTCTATCCTAGCATCAAGTTATGCACAACGAGGTTCTGGAGGTGTGTGTCTTACTAGCCTCTTGGGAACAGAAGTTTGAGGAAATCTATTACCAGCACCACAAAGATCACCTCCATTTTATTTGTCCATGCATACACCAAATTCTCCATCTGGGTCCTAAGACCTTTCAAAAGGGCCCACCCATTTGTACAGCACAATGGACAATTGAGCATACTATTGGCAATCTCAAGCAGGAGATATAACAACCTTCAAAATATTACAATGGAGGGACTTCATTGTGCTTGTGTTAATGTGCTCCTTGCTGCCCTCCCAGAGCTCAATGACTCTCGCTTCAAACTTCCTCCTGGTGCAGAAGACTTGGGCAATGATTACGTACTACTACATAAGCATGACAAGATCCCCATCCTTTCATCTCATGGGACTTACAGTGCCATATGGCAATTCCTTGATCATTCCAATCCCATGCCCAAAGTTTTCTGCTGGGCACACCTCCTATTACCCAACAGACAGATCATATGTAGTGAGTGACAGGAGAAAGTCAGGTCACTAGGAGATGTATATGTATCTTGTATAATCAAGGTACGTATTTTGACTAGTTTTCTCTATACTAGTATGTGTACTTACTAAACCAATTAGTTCAAACTTATTGGTCACACCATGTTCGAAGAAGTTGTCTACTTTACATGACTTGCCATCAATGATGACAACAGCAGTCTATGTTTTGCAAACATTGCTCTTATCCACTCTTTTTCCCCCCCAGATGCTGTGATTTTACAGGCTTCCCATCAGATGCTCCCTATTTGCCACACCACTGATGCAGTCCTAGTTGTCCAAGTGTTGTTGCCATGGTCCCCCATACTCATGAAGAGGAATTCTTCTTTGCTGTTGAACAACCTGGGCTTGCAGTAACTCATTTTACAGGTCAGGATGGAGTACAGGCCGGCAATAATGATGATGATGATGTAGAGTAGTTTACCTTGAATATACTCAGCCAATGTCAGAATTCACTCTATGTGTTTGAGTCTGCAGTGAGCATCTGATGTCGATGGCAATGGCTCTAACTACTGTACATGTGGATGGATGCTAGTACACTATTGTACAACCCTTGTATATATGCAGTGCAGTGTCCAGGTCCAAGTTCTACCAGTACTTGCACCAACTTCTAGAGGCAACTGGTTTCTCATACTTGGAAGGATGTTTCTCAAGAGAAAAGTGAGCATATAGGCAGGTAGAATACAATATGCTTACCTTGACAGACTCACCACACAATCCCTTACTAGTAGTTGAGAGCATCATGGGGGCCATGTGGTGGTAGGACAAAGGTTGGGAAGCTCATGGGGGGGCTTAGAGCCCTGTCTTTGAGTTTGTACTTGGAAGCATGGGGGCTTGGTGGTGGCAGGGCAAAGGTTGGGAAGCCTGTGGAAGCTTTGTCTTCAAGTTCACCCAGGATGCTCTCTGGTTCTGTGGCACTATCATCATCCAGATCTATTAAATTCTCAGTTAGTGTGAATAAAGGTATTCCATAAGATCACATACCAATTTCTCTTGGGCACTTTCCATTAATATTGATGCCATTGTTTACTGTGCTAATGGATGTGCCTGACACAACAGTAGTTGTACTCTGATTGCTTGTTGTGCTGATACTAAGTGGGTTGCACATGGCGATACTGGGAAGTGGCTGGGCTGTGACACTCATAGGGCCCTTGGAATATCCTGCCAGTGCTAGATAAATTAGTAGATTGCACATGGTTGAAATACATACCAATGTTCTCAGCTTTGATCTCAATTTTTGCTTCACCTTTGCATTGCTTGTCTTTCTTGCATACATGAGTTGTGTGAGACGAGACTATTTCTATGGTCTGCAAATTGAATGAATGTACTATGGTCAAATAGATAGAACAATACTTGAAGTGAGCTTACCACCTCTCCAGGGAACTTACTAGTATGCACAAATGTGTATGTGTCTTCAGAGTGCTTCAAGGAAATGGCTATCTGAATGAATTTTTCAGAAGATAGTGGCATGATATGATAAATGATCATGGTAAACTGATAAGATTAACCATGTTTGGTCCAGATAGGGGACTTTTATTTCTTTCCAAGACTCATATCACCCTCTTTCCTTCCTCTGCACATACTGTATGAGCCAGTATCATTCTTCTTGTACATGAAATGAGAGTTGAAATGGGATAAGGACATGTTGGGGGCATATTAAAGTGATGTACATATGGTGCCAAGCACTCCTTCATTGTCATTGTTTGTTGTTTTCATGTGAGCAAGTTTCTTCTGGGATGGAGTTGCAAGATCAATGGTCCCACCTGGCACAAACTCACCACAGAACCAGATCCAGCTATCAAGTGTGCCCTCAAAAAACTCCTTAATGAAACTCCACAAATTGGGGTAGATCTTATCATTCTATGCAATGCATTGGATTGCATAAAAGGGTTTTGGGCATTCAAATGGCCTGCCATCCAAAGTAGCTGTTTTATGCATTGCACTCGGTGCAAGAACAAGATCAGGGTTGGCAATAAGGTTCTGCAGGTGGGAAATAAGTTTTGCATGGACTGGACCAAGATCTAAAAGAATTCTGAACTATATGCAGATAGGGATGGGTAATGCATTGGTTGTATGTCACCCAACAGGCAATTTCCTCTTTCATCTTTGTGCACCAAAAACCTTGATCAACATTCTCCTCAATATTTGTAAGTGTCTGACTATCCTTTTGTGTCTTAATGATAGAATAGGAATAATGATTTGTGGACAAGGAATTCACATGCAGCATCACCATGGTTGTGATATCGGGTGTTGCTGGTATCAGGCCACTGAATACAGAACCCCATCTCAAAGTCCAGGTAATAGCATAGGGAATCTTGCTGGCCATGCTTGTCATCCTTGTGCCTGAAAACTGAGCCTGCAAGGTCAAGCACTTTCTGGCCACCACCAGTAGATACCTGTATAGCAGATTCTTTTCATTCACCACTGCTGGTGGCTGCTGATGCTGTAGCATTATCCTTATTCATCAGGAGAACTGGTCCCTTGATCCCACTCTTTGCCCACCATGAATGCATTCTTGTGTTTCCCCCTTTGGTTGCATTGAACTCCTTGTGCATCACATAGCCTGCCCAGATGAAAAAGTCAGTCATTTGCTTCTCCAAGTTGAATAGAGACACAAATTGTTCTTCTCCAACCTGGATCCTCAACTTCTTCAAAGCATCTTCAAAGTGGCTCTTCTGTTCATCCGGAGTGAATGCATCCCATGCATTTTGGCCTCTGGCAGCATCCACCAGTCCTTGAGACAGCTCAAGAAGGCACTGTAAGATGTCATCAGGGGGTAATGTGGCCAGTGCCCTCTCACCACAAGCTTCTCATTCACAGGTATGGTTTCAATCAACAAACAGGCATGCATGTTTTTTCTGGTCTTTCACATGGTCAGTCAACATTCCCTTCACCTTGGAAATGAATTCACAGAGTTCTGCAGGTGTGTTGTTCATTTGGACTTCATTGTATGATGTATACATCAATCCAATCCAATCCTTCCAGCCCACAAGCTGGATCTCACTGGTATGGTTGACTTCATGTAAAACCCCAGCAAACTGGGTCACAACACCACCATTCAGTAAGTGATAAGTAATGTGGTGGGTCTGGTAATTGATATTTTTGTGTGATGTCCCATCACCACTCATTGTAAGTTCTTTTTTGCATTTTCACATAATGATTATTATGATGATGACATCACTTACTGTGCACCTGACTGATCTCATTGACAAGTTCAGCTTCCATGGCCACTCCACCCTTCAAAACCATCTGATGAGCTGCCTAGCTGCTCACAGATCCCTCCACCTGCACACCCAATGCATTGGCAACAACTTCAATGGTTGAGTTAACACTTGCTATCAGAACATTGTGCTTGAAAATAAGGTCACAAACAACCACTTGTGAAGCATCAGTGAATATGCCACCCACTTTGAGGTGAATGATAGATTTCAGAGGTGACTCTGAGACACTATCCTGAATTCTGGCAGCTATATGCTTCTTGGATGCTTTAGAGCATGCAAGTCACATTGATAATGCATGGTTTCACTTGGTAAATGAGCCACAACAAGTTTGTAGTGTGTTGAGACTGATCTTTTGTTTGTCATGCTCAATGGTGAGGGTATTGGAGCACGTTGTCTGTAGTAGAGAGTTATACTCCAGTTGACGTGGTACGAAACTGGATATATTCACCTATAGTAGAGAGTTATACTAGGTACAGGTGAGTGAGGAATGTATATAAAGTTAGGTAAAGGGTGCTTACCTCCAGTCGACATGATACGAGACTGGAGAAGCATGAATGAACGGCGTGTGTGTATGCCACATATGATGACCAAAAAGGAAAATTAGGAAATATGTAGTCAACAAACAGTCTGGTCTTCAACAGAGGGCATTGCACTGTTCCTGTAGACAAGAACAGCCTTGTCTCTCCATGTTGAACACTTGTGCTCGTTCCAATACCACTTCTTATATAAGCTGGTCCATTCCTCTTTGTTCACAAGTAGTTTTCAAAGCTGTTTGATGGGGCCTATTCCAGGTGAACCAGGAACTATAGAAGAGATGTTTTCTCCTCTTTGATTCAGATGAGCCATGTGAGCCCTCTGCTTCTTTGACCACCATTTTGAGGTCTTCCATTCACCATTCTTCTGATAATAGATGTGCATTAACAAGTTCAACCACAACCGACATGTCCAGACATGTCCATTGGGGCTACTAATTAGCTTGGTCAGCAGTGTCTTGCCCTGACATGTTTTTGCCCCATTCCATAGCCAACAAGCAACTACTAGTGTTGACTTTTGGATTGGGATATGTGTTTTTCAGTATGCTCTATTGGGTCTTTGTTGTGAAATTTTCATATTCATGTGAGAAGTATCAGTTCTGGAAACTATTGCTCCACTTATTGTGTTATCACAAAAATTGTTACATAGACCTGTCAAGTCCAGTTCCTCCATGTTCAAGTCCACAGAAAGTCTGCATCTGCAAATCCAGGTTTTTTGCCATAGTTGCTCATAGTTGCATAGTGGGCATAGTGTTCCATAGCAAATTCATAGTTGACTCATAGTACTCATAGTACTCATAATGTCATAGTGTTCATAGACTGGACTAGTGCTATCAGAGTGTATTCGTAGTAGTTACATAGTAGTCATAGTGTCATAGTAATCTCACCAATCCTAATCCTCACTAATTCTAATTCTAATCCTCACTAATCCTTATCCTTATCCTCATCTTAATCTTCATTAATGCTGATGCTAATCCTAATCCTTATCCCTAATCCTCACTAATTCTCACTAATCCTAATTCTAATCCTTATTCTAATTCTAATTTTAATCCTCACTAATCCTAATTCTAATTCTGTCAATGGGAATTCTAACTGGCAATCTAATTCTAATCCTAACTAACAATCTGTCTGACAATGGTGTAGTATACAGTGGCTCAAAAAAGTGTCCCAATGTTGAGCCATTTTGGAGAGATTGGAAAATTGTAGGAGAGCAAGAATGAATCAGGTAAAGTGCTTGCAGGATAGATAAAAATACTTGCTCTTGGCATTCAGAAACCACTTGGGGTCATATGATTTGGTTGCCATGGGAGTGAGGTACAAGCATTTCAAAATGACATGTCATTGAGACACTTATTTGACCCCAAATTACATTATGGATTTTAGTACTTTGTATGCCCTCCCTTTGCTTGTATCACTTCCTCAAGTCTTCTAGGCATACTCTCAATTAGTTTCTGACACTTCTTAACCTCTATCTTCCCCCACTCTGCCTCAATTCTCTCCTAGAGCTCCCAAACTCCTTTTGCTGGTCTTTCATAGCTATTGAGTCTTTTCTTGAGATGGTGCCAGAGGTGCTCAATAGGGCTGAGGTCTGGTGACTGAGCTGGCCAGTCAAGGAGCCTAATCTGTTGAGATTTGAACCAGTTTTGAGCTCTTTTGGAGGAATGTTTAGAGTCATTATCCTGTTGAAAGATAATGCTTTCCTTAGGAATCCCAGAATTCTCCATGCTGGGAAGCAGATTGTCCTCTAGAATGGACACATACTGCTCAGCATCCATCCTCCCCTCCACCTCTGCAAGTATTCCCACTCCATTCCAGCCCATGCATCCTCAAACCATCAAGGAACCCCCTCCAAACTTCATTGTTCCCTGGACCTCCTTGTCCTGTAAAGGCCCACCTCCCTTTTTCCACACATACATCCTTCCATCTGATCCAATCCTGTTGATTTTTGTCTCATCTGACCAAATAACTCTGGTCCAGTCCTCCACAGTCCAGTCTTCTCTTTCTATGCTTGGTAGACAAAAAAGGCTTTTTTTTCTTGACCACAGCTTTTAAAGATGCAGTCTTGAGAACATTGCAAACAGTTTGGGCAGAGATAGGAGAGGAAAGTGCAGAGTTGATGAGATGTGTGGCTTGGACAACATTGTCAGTCTTTCCAGTGGTAATACTAGAGACAATTCTTCTCTTGTCAGGAGAAAAAAGCTTGGAATGTTGGAGATAGCAAACTGTGTGCAGTGGTACAGCCACCAGATTATGTAAGCATGTCAAGTATTTGAACTTCGGTTTGTAGTTAGACACCTCAGCTGGTTTCCCAACCACTGAGGTGAGTACACTTATTACTATAGAGCTGCCTACAGTACTGACTACATAGTATAGTACTTATTATTCAATATGGAAGGATGTCCTACTTGACATTCTCCTTTTCTGGAAGGATCTACTTGACATCTCTGGCCACAGTTGACTTCCCTAGACCAGTCTTGAATGCAATCTGTCTAGCAGAGAAACCAGATTTAGAGAGAACAAGAATGTTGGCTCTAATAGAGGTAGAAATGGACTTCATGGTGTGGTGAGGTCAATTGAAGTGGGATACAGGGTATTTATATAGCTTGGAATTATGTCACTTACATAATTACACAGCTTGGTAACATAGCAACCATAAATAGCTGTCAAATTCCTATGTTATATATGATACAATGATTGTCAAATGTAGGGTCAAATAAGTGTCCCAATGACATGTCATTTTGAAAAGCTTGTACCTCACTCCCATGGCAATCAAATCATATGACCCCAAGTGGTTTCTGAATGCCAAGAGCAAGTACTTTTATCCATCCTGCAAGCACCTTACCTGATTCATTCTTGCTCTTCTACAATTTTCCAATCTCTCCAAAATGGCTCAACATTGGGACATTTTTTTGAGCCACTGTACGGTAGTGAGTACTTAAGCAGAAAACCACTACCAGATTAGGGAAACACAGCCTCCCTCATCAGAAAGGCACCCCTGATTACATAATCAATAGTTACTAGGTAGCCACTACAGTAGAAAGGCAACTGTAACCTAGACAAATCTAGTCTAGGAATATCTAGTATCTGTACTGATCTTGCATTAAATCAAGCACTCCAGTCAACCAATAAAGAGTTTATCATCTAAACCCTATTGTGTGTGAACTCAGTGACTTATAAGGGAATTTCCCACAATAACACAACCCAGCCAATTAGTTAGCAAACTCTAGGCCAAGTCTATTGTTGAAATAGCTAGTAAGAATTGTAAACCAGATCTGTATGCCACAACAGCAGTAAACAGATCATTACCTTTAGTATCAGATATTACCACATCTGACAACCCTTTATAGTAAGCCAAGAACAGCTTACATACTCTTTTCCTTTCCAGGCAAACCAAGCCAGAAAGCCATTCGTATTAGCTAGTTAAACATAGATTAGTGTCAAGCTTAGCTTTTATTAGGTAGATTAGACTAGATCCCTTAGCTAGAACAGTAGCCAACCCTAATCCCTATAAGTACTATTGCTTGGG
>JBBPOB010000915.1:0-11974 GCA_038091275.1 Tylopilus subfusipes | reverse complement strand
TGGATATGCTGCTAAGATTGATGGAAGGATGGATGGAGACCTTTACCTTCAGATTTTGAAGGATGAACTGCTGAATACTCTGCAGTATTATGGTCTAGATCCTTCTGATATCATCTTTCAGTGGGATAATGACCCCAAGCCTACCTGCAAGAAGGTCAAAGAGTGGTTAGAGGAACAACATTTTAGGACTATGGTATGGCCTGCACAGTCTTCTGACCTAAGCTCCATTGAACATTGCTGGGGTTACCTCAAGAGGAGGCTGGCAGATCATGAATATCCTTCTAATGGGATTTATGAGTTGTGGAAGAGGATTCAAGAGGAATGGGAGGGAATACCAGTTGAGGAGTGTCAGAAGTTGATTGAGAGCATGCCTAGGAGGATTGAGGCAGTGATCAAGGCAAAAGGAGGCTATACCAAGTACTAAATACCCAGTCAACCTGAAAGGTGCAAAACTGTTGCAATGGTATTGCTATGTTAAAATGGCCATACCTCCACTGGGCCAAATCACATAACCCAGGGACTGATTTGTAGCCAATGGTTTGTACTTTGTTTGTTTCCACCAAACATAAGCAAGATTCCCACAGGTGCTTGTGGTGTGCTTCATGCACCACATTAGGGTTAAACATTGCAACGGTTTTGGAGGTCATTGTAGAATATATATTTTGAACTGCTACTCCAAGTCCTAATGAAATCTAACCTTGCATTTCCTAGTCCTTGTGGACTTCATGATTTTTTAGCAAACATGTCACATGACCATAGTTGGAAATGCTGCATGCCCACCTTGCCTGACCATCCTCTCCCACCATTGCCATCCTGCCTACCCACAGCTTGATGACAATGATGAACCCCATGCCACCCTCCTCGAGCACCCCCCTTGGCCCCACCTATGCCATGACGATGACAACAACACTGTTAATGGTGTGACACCCCCATGTTGCCACCCTGCCCTCCTTGAGCACACCTTACAGCCCCACACGACATGACAATGATGATGTCAATGCCACCACATGATGGTAATGCTGTCGACAACAGACATGTTGGTGCCAGCGCCCTGCACCACCCTGTCCGACCCTCCTTGAGCACTCCCTGCAGCACCTGGTTGCTCCCCTGCCCAACCCCGTACCACCATCCTCAAGCACCCCCACTGGCACAGCCCCCCTTGCACCATGACGATGATGATGCCAGTTCTGTAACCTCCATACAACAACTCGGCGACATGATGACAATGGCGCCTCTTTCACACCTCATCCTCACCCACACGCAACAACGATGGCATGATGATGACAACATGATGACATGATGATGATGGTGCCTCGCACATGCCTTGTCCTCACCCACCTTCTTCTTCTCCCTTCACACGCAATGATGACAATGCGACAATGACACGACAGACTGTGCCTCACCCTTGCCCTTTCCTCTCCCTCTTCCTCCCTAGCAACGATGATGATATGATAATAACAGTGCACCCTCACCCTCATCCTGACCCTGACCCTGACCCTTGTCCTCACCCTCACCCTCACCAGTGATGACGACAACACAACAGACGGCACCTCACCCTCACCCTCTGCTCTCCCTCTCCCTCACTGGTGACAACAACGATATAATGGCACCTTGCTCTTGCCCTCTCCTCTCCCTCTCCCTCACTGGCAACGATAATGATATGACTACAATAGCACACCCTCACCCTTGTCCTCTCCCTCACTGGTGATAACAATGACATGACAGATGGTGCCTCACCCTTGTCCTTGTCCTCTTCCTCACCGGTGATGACAATGACATGACAGATGGCACCTTACCCTTGTCCTTGTCCTCACCCTCACCCTCACCAGCAATGACGATGGCATGCCCTGGCCCTCTCCTTTACTGGTAACACTAACGATATGATGACAGCAATGCATCCTGGCCCTTCCTCTCTCTCTCCCTTACTGGTGATGCCGACAATACAATACAATGACAAAGGCTTGCCCTCACCCTTGCCCTTGCCCTCACCAGTGATAACAACAACATGATAACGCAACAGCCACAGTGCCTTGCCCTTGCCCTCACTGGCGATAACAACAACATGATGACGCAACAGCCACAATGCCTTGCCTTTGCCCTCTCCCTCACAGGTGATGACAACAACACAATGATGATGGTGCACCCTTGCCCTTCACCCTCACCCTTCGCCCTCACCCTTGCCCTCTTCCTACTAGCAACAACAATGGCACAATGATGATGGTGCCCTCACCCTCACCCTCACTGGTGATAATGATGGCATGGCAACTCAGATGACGACAGTGCACCCTTGCCCTTGCCCTTGCCCTCTCCCTCACTGGCGACAACAACAGTACAATGATGATGGCATGCCCTCACCCTTGCCCTCACCAGTGATGACAATGACACAACAATTCAGACGATGACAGCGCACCATTGCCCTCTCCCTCCCTCACTGGTGACAATGACAACACAGCGACTCAGATGATGACCTGACAACAACAACACAACAACAGCGCACCCTTGTCCTCACCCTCACCCTCATCCTACTGGTGACAACATGATGACATGACCCCCATGGGTATAGTACTGTAGAACCTGTATTTAGATGTGGGAAAATGAATTTGAGTTCATCTTTTATCAGCACCATGTGGACCACATCCATTTTGTACACCCCTGTGTTCACCTGATTAATCAATCATCTTGCTTCCAAGGCTGCACATGTTGGATCACCCATCTGTTCCTTGCAATAATTGTCATAGACAATGTAATGCACCATTGGCAATCTTTAGCAAGAGATATGACAACCCTCCAATCCATTCGCAAACCTTGCACAATAGGGCATTCAGAGGTGCCAGATGAATGCTCTCAAGGCCATGCTCCCTGAGCTTGATCCTCAAAGTTCCTCCATCCCACGTGGTACTACAGACCTCAAAAATGGTTATGTTCTGCTCCCAAAATATGATCGCTACCCTATCAAAGCTGCAACCAATGAACAATGTGTCATTGCAGCTTACCTTGGCTGCACAGTAGCACAAAAACTTCATTGTTGGGCATGGCTTTGCTTACCAAATGGCCAGGTAGCATGCTTACAGTTCATGAAGCTTATAAAAGCACCAGAGAATGTCAGGATGGCTCAGAATGTCAAGGTATTATTTTTACTGTTCTAGTACTTTTTTTCTAACATTATTGGTGGAGATCATACAAGATGGCATTTAGCACATTGCTGAAGTGTGATACTTCACATGCCTTTTTAACAGAGCCAATGATGATGTCGACAATGATTCTGACATCATAGCTAACAACTCTGATCACATGCTGTTCACAAACATTGCCCTTGTAACACTTTACTCTGATCCAGATCCTCATCTTCTTCATGAATTGTTTGGAATGGTCATCTTATGCACAAAACTGGAAGAAGAGAGTCTCACAATCATACAAATATCTGCTATCCAAGCTGTCATTGTGATGATCCCACACAAACTATCTCTTGATGAAGAAAACAGGTATTTTCTTGTGAAAAAGAGTGGTATGGAGCTTGCACGGTTTGGGGATGATGATGACGACCAGGATGACGAGGATGAATAGGTATTATGCATTACACAGGCACACTACAAGCAGACATGGTTAGGATACAATCTAGACAGACAATTTGATGTGCTTCCAAGCCTGTTCACTTTCAAGAGCTTCTTTGACAGTCTCACCAGGACCTGTGATTGGATGAGTGATGTTGTCAATTTCAAAGTGATACATTGCCCATTTGGAATGGACACCGCTAATCTCAAGATTGATTACTTTGCCAACAGGCTTGACAAGATGGACTGCCATTTGACTTAGGTATGAATCTAATCTAATTACACTTTCGTGGCTTGAATTTCCCACCTCAAAGCACATACACTGTACCCTCATATCTTTTCACCATCATGTCCCTTTCTCCGGTACTCGAAAGCACACTGAGCTTAACTTCCTTTGATGATCAAATCTCTACAGTACCATCCCCATTCCAGCCACCATCACAAATACAAGTACCACCACAGTTATCACAATTCCAGCCACCATCACAATTCCAAGCCTCATACTCCAGCATTAGCAACAACAGCATTTTTCCAACACTGATCTGCACGAAAATCATAATGTGCTGAGTCATGTACATATCCTATGACCAAGCCCTTCTGGCTATAGATAGCCAATACCATATGCTATCATCTCTCTAAGTTTTGTTTGATCACCATAATCCACTCCTGAGATATTCACAAATCTCTGAGAACCATTCCAGAATGACTACTAGTATTATGATCGCTAATTAGACTAGCAAATTTTATGTAGTAGGCACAGATCACATGCTCTCAGGTCACCTGACTGTATAGCCACTAAAGCACATGACCCTTTCCTTACTTAGAGTGCTGACATAATTGCCACTTAGGCATGGCATTGGACAAATAAGTGCATATCATTTCCATGGACCCTTAATAAGACCAGATTTGTCTTGGCCTAAAAAGAGTCAGATTAAATCTGAGGTTTAGATCTCAAGTCCAAGGTTATACACAGCCCACCATCAATGAATGGCATTATTAGCTCATGCATTGCCTGTTACAATTTCCCTTTATCTTGTACTGTTAACGATCACGTTCACGTTCGCCTTACCATGTATTACTAATCCTTACCCCATTTGGGACATAGGATCTCATCCTCCTATTGGAGAGCCATACTTGTGATATGACTTTCTATTGTCATTATCTCATTGGCCCTTCAGATTGTACGACTTGTCTTGTTATTTCCTATTGGCTTCTTTTAGTCATACAATTTCTACATTTCCTTTCCTAGGTTGGTCTGTACACCAGACCACAGATATAAGAACCCCACACCTTAGTACTTGTATTCCCCACACTAGTTTTCTTGAATAACTAGCCTCTATCTTGTATTCATTCACACTGTGTCACAATCCCATTTCATGTTTAAGACCTTGTTGTTGTTACGATTTCTCTGTCTTCTTTGTACTACGACTCGCTGTCTCGTCTTTCATCGACATGTATTACTAATCCTGATCCCCTTTTGGATACAGGATCTCACCTTCCTATTGGAAGCTCGTACAAGTGGTACGACTTTTCATTCATCTTTTCTCATTGGCTCTTTAGTCGTACGATATGACCTCCGATTTCTGATTGGCCTTCGTATATCGTACGACTTCCCGATTTCCCTTTTCATCTTGGTCCGTGCGCCGAGTCTACCATTATTTAAACCGTGCGACTAGTACTCTTGGTCCTCACGCTAGTTCTCTTGAGTGTACTAGCCTCTACCCAGTACTTGACTACCCTTGAATTCATAACCGCTCTCTCGCAACTTGACCTTGTCGTGTCCTGAGCAACCTCGGTTGACTCAGTCTAAAGACTTCCTTGGTTGACCTCTTCGAGAAGGCGACACTCTAACCGAAGCCCTGGCTTCGGGGTTCATTCGTCTTGTCGATTCTTTAATAGACGACGCTCGGGCAATCACCCATATTGCGACTCGTGGCATCGAGGGTTCACTCCTTGACGCAATCCTTGTCATAAACCTAGTCTCTCTCAACGGAGACTTGAACACGGAAACTACCCTACTCGGGCAAGCATACCTCGTCCTCGTCTTTAGAGGTAGTATACGTCCAACGACGTAACAATAGAACTAGCATATTCTACGAAGCGACCACCGCGTGCGTCTTCACCATTTCCCTGCCACCGAGTAACACAGGTTCCCATTGGAGCCTAAGCTCTCAACCCCCTCCACCGGCTGTTATACTGGAAGAATCTTCTGTCTCTTCGCAATCACTATCCGAAGAAGGACCCGACGTACCTGTTACCACTACTGAGGAACAAAACAAAGTAGCAGACCTTGCCCTCGACTTGTCTCAGACAGTCACCTTACCCTCTGCCCCATCCTCCCCGACCCCTACCGTGCTTCTCCCACTTCACCCTTCTGTCCTGGGACTGCCTTCAACTTCCTCCCGAAGATACGTGTCCAATTTATTCCCAAATCCTCCTCCACCTCCTCCTATCCCTCCCCCGACTTCTTCTATGGCTACTCCAGCCAAACCCACCGAACTTCGTCTCGGAGCCCCCGAACCCTTCGACGGAAGTTATACTAAGGCCATACCATGGCTAAACTTGGTACGATTCTATCTAGCGGTAAACACACAAGTATACGACAACGATGGCAAGCAAGTAGCCTTCGCCCTATCGTATATGACCAAAGGATCGGCCCTCACGTGGGCATCTACTTTCCGAGCAAAAGCTATCTCAGGAACTACTATCTCTATCGGGACATGGGACGAATTCGAGACAGCCTTCAAGAAAGCGTTCAAACACCACGACACTCAAGGAAACGCCATTTCGTGGCTTGCGACCACCCGAATGAATCCTACAGGAAAAAGAGGGGTATACTCCCCTTCTTTGACCGAGTACATTGCCCAATTCCAGAACAACGTAGCGCTCGCCCAGGTAACGGAGAACGCAGTCCTAATCGGGTACTTCGCTGCGGGAATTCCCCCGCCACTTATGAGACGAGTCTACACCATGGAAAAGACTCCGGAAACCATAGAAGAATGGTACGAGAAAGTAACCCACTTCCAAACTCAATTCGAATGAAGCGATGAGATTGCTTTTCGCCGACCCAAACCCACCCTCGCAACGTATAAACCACCCCCTCGATCCACCCCTGCCCGAGACCCTAACGCAATGGACGTCGACGCTGTCAAAGTAACACGTCTCACCCCCGAAGAAAAGGCTCGATGTATTAAGGAAAACCTTTGCTTCAGATGCAGACAGCCAGGACACGGCAGTCGCAACTGCCCACACTTTAGAGACAATAAGGTGAAAGGTCTACCCCCGATTCCTCGGGTAAGAAAGGTTGAAGAAACATCAGCTAAAGTGGAGGAAGTAAGGGACGAGGAAGAAGAAGAAACCGTACGAAGAGTCCGGTTCACGTTCAACGAGGATTTTTAAACGAAGGTACCCGTTCGACGCAGGTACCTAAGGGATCGAGTACCCGTCTTGTAAAAGTATCCGCTGCCAAATCTATGAAGCTACCCGTGCAGATACTTGTACCCGACAGGAATCTCAAAGCCGTCGACACCCGAGCCCTCATTGATAGTGGGGCTGACATCTCGTGCATAGACTGGGAGTTTGTAAAGAAACATCACTTCCCAACCACCCGCCTACAGACACCCCTTGTTGTTCGTAACGTCGACCAAACTAGGAACAAAGAAGGGGACATAAAATTCACCACCACCCTATTCCTCGACATCGGAGGGATCGCCCTCAAACATACATTCTTTGTCATGAACTGTGGACGAGAAAATATTATCCTTGGGATGCCCTGGCTCAAAGAGGTAAACCCATCTATCAATTGGGCAAGCCAGACTCTTGTCGTTGCCGAAAGTCAAGACCAATCTAAGGAATTGTTCGCCCTTCATGAACACGATTACCACCGAAACAACGAACAACTACGACCCCCGCCAAATCAAGTCTATGTACAACACACTGACGCACTCTACGACTACCTAGGATACGACGCTCCTGATGATTTTATTGTCAAAGCCCTCACTGCTCGCACCATTGAACGAATCGTTAAACACGGTTCCCGTTTCTTACCCACTGACACTGTGGCAAAGCTTACCACGGCCACGGAGCTAGCCGCGCTAGCTTACAAGAACGCCCCGAAAGCGGAAATACCGGAAAAATTTAAAGAATTTGCTAAAGTATTCGCAGAGCCCACAGCCGGAACACTCCCGCCTTCTCGCCCCTATGATCACGAGATCAACACCAAAGAAACCTTCGTCCCAAAAGTGGGAAAGGTGTACCCCTTGAACCCCGCTGAATGAGAAGCTACCGATAAATTCGTCGATGAACAACTTGCCGCTGGAAAAATAAGACCCTCTAATTCCCCACAAGCTGCCCCCTTCTTCTTTGTAAATAAGAAGGATGGAAAACTACAACCATGCCAAGACTATCGGTATCTTAACCAACATACCGTCCGCGACGCTTACCCCCTCCCCCTCATCTCTGACCTTGTTGACAAGTTGAAAGGTCAACGCATCTTCACTAAGTTCGACGTATGATGGGGGTACAATAACGTCTGAATTAAAGATGGACACCAATGGAAAGGAGCGTTCATCACTCACAGGGGTCTCTTCGAACCAATGGTCATGTTCTTCGGGATGATGAACTCCCCCGCCACGTTTCAAAGGTTTATGAACGACTCGTTTAGGGACATGATCGCGGAAGGATGGCTCGTAATCTACATGGACGACCTCCTCATAGCGTCCAAAGACCAGAGAACCCACGACGAACGAACCAAACGAGTTCTTCAACGAATGGAGGAACTAGATCTCCATCTTCGATTGGAAAAATGCACGTTTAACGCCAAGGAGGTGGAATACTTAGGAATGGTGATCAAAGAAGGAACGATAGCCATGGACCTGGTCAAACTCGACGGCATTGCAGAATGGCCGATACCAAGAACAGTAAAGGAGGTACGGTCGTTCTTGGGGTTCGCGAATTACTATCGCCACTTTATTGCGGATTACTCCAACATTGTACGACCTCTCCTAGACCTGACCAAGAAGAACGTGACCTTCTTATGGTCCACGAAATGCCAAATCGCCTTTGATGACCTGAAGGCCGTGTTCATGTCTAAACCGGTTCTCGCTATGCCCAACGAAACCAAACCCTTCACTATCGCAACCGATGCCTCTCTAGTTGCTTCTGGAGCGATCCTCCTCCAGGCAGATACCAATGGTGAATGGCACCCCTGCGCCTATCTCTCCCAAGCCTTCGGAGACGCGGAAAGGAACTACGACATATATGACAGAGAACTCCTTGCCATAATCCGTGCCCTTAAAGCGTGGCGTCACTATCTCCAAGGATCGGCAACCCCCGTGACAGTCTTCACTGATCACAAGAACCTTACGTATTTCCGATATGCACATACCCTCAATCGCCGGCAAGCCCGCTGGCTTCTTGACCTAAGCGACTTCGATCTGAAGATGACCCACGTCGCCGGAAAACTCCTTGTCAGACCGGATGCCCTATCTCGCCGACCTGACTTCTTTCCCAAAGAAGGTAGTCCAGATAATGCAGAAGTAACGCTGCTTCCCCCATCCCTATTCGTCCAACTCATCGACACATCACTGGCAAATGAAATCGCCACAGCATCAACGGATGACCCCCTGGTACTTCAGACACTCCAATCCATTGATAGCGACACTCCACTCACCTTCCGCTCTCGGCTCTCCGACTGGCAAACACGGGACGGAATTCTTACCTACCAGGGACGGGTCTATGTTCCCCCCACAGGAACTCTTCGCCGTGACATCCTCCAGCGATGCCACGATCACACCACCGCTGGACACCCCGGGTACCTTAAAACCCGACAACTTGTCGCCGCGGACTTTTGGTGGCCAGGACTGGCCCAATTCGTCCGAAAATATGTCGAAGGCTGCGCTACGTGCCAGCAAAACAAAGTTAATACCCACCCTACTGTTCCCCCCTTAACCCCGATCAAATCGCACACCACCCGCCCCTTCCAACAGATCTCTTGCGATCTTATTACCGACCTACCCCCGTCCAATGGCTTCGATTCCCTTTTGGTCGTGGTCGACCATGGGCTTACAAAGGGGGTAATTCTATGCCCCACCAAGAAAACCGTCACCGCCGAAGGAATAGCCATGCTGTTCTATCACAAAGTATATCGTTGTTTTGGCCTCTACAACAAAATTATCTCCGACAGAGGACCACAATTCGCATCTGCATTCGTGAGAGAACTTGGAAAAGCCCTCGGATACACCCTTGCATTGTCGACCGCCTATCACCCGCAAACCGACGGAGAAACGGAACGGGTAAACCAGGAAATCGAAACGTATCTTCGTATCTTTTGCAAGGAAGACCCCGGATCCTGGGCTAACCATATCTCCCAAGCGGAGTTTACCCACAATCATCGCCCTCACTCCGTCACCGGGCAATCACCGTTCTATCTCATGATGGGATATGAACCCCACTCTCTACCCGACGTCGTCCCAAATTCCCCACTCCCCGCTGTAGAAACCAGACTTCGAATGTTGAAACAACAAAGAGACGAAGCTTTAGCAGCACATGACCTTGCAAGACAAACCATGGCCAGCAAGGTACGAAGGAAGTTCAGACCCTTCGAAAAAGGAGACAAAGTATGGTTGGAGGCCCGAAACCTCCACCGAGATCTTATCGCCCCGAAGTTCGCATTGAAGCGAGAAGGACCATTCGAGATCACGGAAGTCCTATCTGCCTTATCTTACAGACTCTGTCTCCCTAAAACGTGGAAAATCCACCCCGTGTTCCACACTTCTCTCCTATCGCCCTATCGTGAAAACGCCGTCCATGGACGGAACTTCCCGACTCCACCTCCAGACCTTGTAGAAGGCCGAGGAGGAATATGAAGTAGAGCGGATATTACGCCACAAGAAGTCTGGGTCAGGATTCTCGTACCTGGTTCGATGGAAAGGGTACACCACAGAAGAAGATTCGTGGGAACCGGAAAAGAACCTCAAACACGCGAAAACAATCCTCGACGCGTATAAAAAACTTCACCTCTACCCCCAGAAGACGCAGACTCTGTCTCCTTCTCGCCGTCGTCTGTACTACATTCGAACCTACTAAACAATGTCTCCCTGCTCTGACGTCCCCGAACCCTCCCCTTCCGTCACCATCTCTTCCCCGTCGTCGCTAACACAAACTACGCGCGTTGGGTCTCCAGAGCCCGACGCCATGTCAGACGTCGCAGAGTCCGGATGGCTGTCCAACTACGATGCCACCCAACCTTGGTTACGGGTATACCCCGAACAAAGCCCCACCCCGTCCCCAGTGCCCACGTTAATCACTCCAATCCCCTCTGTCAACCTCCCAATCCACGCCCATCGCCTTCGTGACTCTTTCCCGGAACCGGCTGAAATGGATCGGTTCGCAGACCTGATGCGAGACTCACGCCTCGCCGTGCCCATCGGGGCCCACCTAGACATGGACTCCCCTTTGTACGCTCTCTATCGGGCCTATTTACAGATAGGACGTCTCGCGTTCCTTCCAGCGACTTTGGCCGTAGAAGCGCCCCAATCTTGGACGATCCGCACCATCGGGACGGTGCATGAAGAAGCAATGCTAAATATCTCTCTCGCCCTCCACCAACTAGGAATGTTCGAGTTCCTTGATGACCTTGACCGCTACTTGCGGCAACTTGCCGAAGAAGCAAACGCACCTGTCCCGAGCATCGGAGTCCCTGCCCCGCGTACACCGTCGTCCATCTCGGCCTCTAGCTCTCCGTTAGACAGTGAGACCATCCGCGCATTGGAACTGACAGAATTGGACCTGCGGACCCGTCTAAGGAATATTACACTGGGGCAGTTAGCGTTGACTGGAGATGCCCCGCTACCCAGGTCGGATCCACGATACCCCGACACTTGCTTTCAGTGCCACTCGCTTGGCCACATCTGGACAGAATGTCCCCGTTATCAATGCCCCATTTGTCACCAATGGGGTCCACTACACGCGCAGCGTGACTGCCCGATGCGTACTCGGGTTCGACCCCCTCGTCGTCCAGCACCGTCTTCGTCATCTTCGTCGGCATCCTCCGCGCGAGGTCGACGTCCCATTCCCGATGAGCCTACTAGAAGGCCACCTCCCCCTCCTCCCCGTTCCAACAGACGCCGCAGAAGACGAGTTCGTGAAGAACCTGTGGAGGAAGTCAACGACTACGGCGACGACTACTATGACCCAGTCGGAGATGCCAATGACTGTGGATCCCCGGAAGCTGCTTATGGAGAGTTCTGAAGGGTTGTATCGGTGATTCAACCCCTACAAAGGGGGTATTGTTACGATTCCTTTTTCTTTTGTACTACAACTCGTCGCCTTGTTTTCCCTTGACATGTATTACTAATCCTGATCCCTTTTTGGATACAGGATCTCACCCTCCTATTGGAAGTCGTACAAGTGGTACGACTTTT
>JBBPOB010000914.1:0-11978 GCA_038091275.1 Tylopilus subfusipes | reverse complement strand
CAGCACTCTAAGTAAGGCAAGGGTCATGTGCTTTAGTGGCTATACAGTCAGGTGACCTGAGAGCATGTGATCTGTGCCTACTACATGAAATTTGCTAGTCTAATTAGTGATCATAATACTAGTAGTCATTCTGAAGTGGTTCTCAGAGATTTGTGAATATCTTAGGAACAGATGATGGTGATCAAATGAAACTTGAAGGGATGATAGCATATGGTATTGGTTATTTATAGCCAGAAGGGCTTGATCATAGGATATGTACATGACTCAGCACATTATGATTTTCATACAGGTCACTACAAGACATTGTCACATCCTGGATTTTACCAAGTCCATCTCTGGTACTCCAGTACCTTTTCCACTCTGAACTTATATCTCGTATGCTTTTCCCTTCATTCTTGTTACAACATCTCCTTGTTCTACTTTCATATTAGTTACTGCTCTGTACTTTCACCCAAGCTGGTGCTTGCTTAGAAACACAGCTCTGGTTTACTCTCCTCCCATTCTGATCTCCTTATCAATACCTATGAACTCCATTACTAATCCTATGCACCTCTGAAGTATATAAACTCCTAGCTTACTCCTTGTATACTCCAGTTTGAATATCAATTAAGATTAACTCCTTCTATTTCACTCTCCTCCTCCATTGCCCTCTCGCTAGATCAACTCATTGTCGAGTCTTGCACCCAGGACTTATCCTCCAACCTCCGACCCTCTAAAATACAAGACATGACTGACAAGGGCACAACACACAAGTTGAAGCTGAAGTCCTATTTGTCTAGTAAAACTCCAGAGTTCTGGAGTTGTACATCAGAGTTAGCTCAGTCTTGACAGTCATACAACATCACAACTATTAATGAAGACCTTCTCACCAAAATAGCATGTGAGCTGGACTCCAGAGAAGTCCAGGCCAATCTTGAGCAGGTGCATATCCCTGCATGTGCAGATCATATGAAACTAATTTTTCCCTATTGCACCCTTGCATCTTGTTGTAGCACAGTAGGACTCAGTGTACTGTGGTAGTCAGTCACTGAGGTGGTGTGATACGAGAAACGACCAAAAGAGGTAACATATTAGGTAATCATAGGTCCACATGGTTGTAAGTCTAATAAAACTCCACACTTGTCACATCCACAAATTGCAACCTACCATCACCACTGCTGCTGCTATTATTGACTCCACTGACTCCACTGCTACCATCACTGCTGCTACCACTGCTGCTGCTTACCCCCCTTGCCCTGCACATAATGGTGTGGTTCTGCCCATCCAGATGGACCAAGTGCATGCCAACCAGTTCCAGCCAATGGACCATGGGCAACAGTTCACACAAGACACATGCAGCCAGTGACTCTCACAGTCCACCTCACCCCACATCACAGGCTCTGCAAGAGGCCCATGCCCAGTGTGCCACAGGTCACAGTCCAGGAAGAGGTCACCATGGCACAGCCACAGTTATGACAACAAATGGTGGTGCCCTTTTCACAATGCCAAGACCATGCTAACCTGCCCAAAGTGCCTTGGAACACATGAAGTCCACCCCAATCAACCCCCCTGTAGTACATTATCCCTGTGAAATAACTCAGCACCTACCTACTGTACATGCAACCAGCAAGGATGTTTGTTCAACAAGAGTGGACAAATCCTTTGCTGGGATTTCCAATGCCCCCATGGATGCTTGGGCCAATGGCACAATCATGAATGCTCAGGTTGCAGAGACACCAACCATGGAGCCCAGGAATGCCCCCTGCATCAGTATGCTACCAGCACATCTGCTAAGTAGGGCATTATAGCGGTTTGCAAAAGTCTGTGGAAAGTGAATTTTGGAAAGTCACGCCTTGGAGGCTGCTGGGCAAGGACCCTGGGTGCAGCTGAGTGTGTGATTGACACAGCTGAGTAAGCATATATTTGGTATAGCATAGAATTTTTGTACTGCCCATCTTGCTAGCATGTCTGACCAATCAGATGCTCATCCTACTGAGAGGGATTATGCCTTTACTGTTGCCCTTACTGTGTACTCTGCACTCAAACAGTCATCCAAGGGCAAGAGCACTGCTACAAAGCGGCAAGAGAAGTCCATCAAGACCAAGGAGTTGCTTTTCCCACTCAACAAAGACAACTACATTGAGTTCCTGGAAAGCATTTTGGAGAAGCACAGTCAGACTCAATACAAGGTTTCTCACAAGCAGCAGTTCTCATTCAAGTATATCATGCCAAAGATAAAGAAGTATAATAACTTTTTGTTGTTGTTGCCTGACCCTCATGAAATTTTTTAGCCAATGTGCAAGTGACACAATGGATGTTGACAATGAGTTGGACTACAAGGAGATGGTACAAAAGATTCATGATACTGTCAGTGACTCCAGTTTGGCAATGAAGATTTTTGTCAATATGAAACATGTTGAGAAACTCCTGTTGCATCAAGTAAATGGTCATTCTAAGAACAAAGAATCATCTGCATCAGACGATGACCAGGTATTCCATCTTTTTACTGTAATTTGAACAATTTCTAATGAGATCTCCAAGAAAGTGGACTCACCACTCAAATTGGCTTCAAATCTAGACTCACATCTCACTTGATGGTGCTTGAAGCTTATGAAGAAGTACAAGAATAATCATGATGAAGGCCTTACATACATTGTGCCATCTGGTACCCCTATCCCACTTACTCCAGCCATGGTGCTTGACCGGGCCTGCACTTTGGTGTGTACTTCATATTGAATCTATGCTGAAAAAATCTAAATACTAGTCTGTAGAAGGAGGGACAGGCAACATTGAATATGCCACCAAACCTTCCTTCGTTTGATGCCACCAACAAGGCACCATTTTTGCACCTGGCATATAAGGCACAGGCTCAAAAGGTGGCTTTGCAGCCCCCACCATCGATGAATCCTACCCCAGACATCAACTCGCTCATATCAGTTCTTCGTCTTCAGACAATTGCCAATCTTTCACAGTCTACTGGGACTCATAGTCCATCTCAGATCACTAATCCAACACCACTGCCTACTAGTATTCCAGTTCCAACAACACCTGTTCACCATGTCTCAGAGATAGCTGCCTCACCTCCAGTTCCATCCCCTTCTCAGCTCATGTGATTCCTCAAATACGCTGAGATAGAGCTCCATATTGTCAATGCTACTATATACAAGCAGAGACTTGCAGCACAGCACATTGGTCCTAATATCCTTCCCAAAATTGATGACAAGACACTTGCCATGGAGATTGGAATTCCCACTGATGATATAGTCCATCTGAAAAGAGGTTCTACCGTCTGGTGGAATGGTCCCAATGCCAAGCGGAAGTGTAGCAACACTGACCAGAGCTCAACAAGTCATTCAAAGTCACCGACCTGCCATCTGCCAAAAAAAGTTGCATACGAGAAGAAGTATCACAATGGTGGAGCCAGCCGCTTCACTGAACCTCTGATGATTGCTGGTGATGATGATAAGGGAGGAAAAGACTATGATATTTGATATGAGTCTATTGAACATGGTGCATGGCTTCCAGTTCCAAAAGGATTCATTGTCTGTGAAGATGCCAATGACTCAGAGGATACCTTCTTTTCATAAGTTGATCTTCATATGATTTGTCACTGTAATACATTGCTGTCATTTCATTGTGTTCTGTTTTGGATTTGTTGCGATGATCACAAGATATTCATTGCCATAGAAATCTACAATGTGCTACAACAACAATATAGAGTCCATTCACCACTACACAATATAATCCAACAATCGAAAATATCCTTCAGCCTTATCAGGTGTAATATCCTGACAAGCACGAGCAATTGTGGTCATCGAGAAATCATCAGGGTGGTGCTGAAAATATGACTTGATCATCAAGAAAGCTTGTTCAATCAGATTGTAGTCAGGAGAGTAGGGAGGGAGGAAAACAAGCTTGCAAACTATCAACAGTTAGTACAAGGAAGAATGATACATTGACAATGTATGATGCATGTCTTCAACAAGCATACGGACCTCCTCACTCTTGTGAATGCAACAGTTGTCCATGACAATAACACTGTGGGGACCAGGATATGGGTTGGTGAGAGGCATCTGTACAAAAGATAAGCCAATATAGTGCATGTAGGACTATAACGACGTACCACATGTTCCTTCAAAAATCTCAAGAAGCATTGACTGTCAACTGGTCCTTCAATAATGTCATATGCAACAATACCATCGAGAGAGATGGCAGGAATAATGGAGAACTGGCTCCACAAACAAAGCACTTCTTGGTATGACAACAGATGCCTCTCATTGACCGCCCATGTTGGTGGGTAGATGTGCATTTGTCTTTGGCAGCTTCATTAATGAAAATGAGCATATTTGGATCTGGCACATCCACAGCAATGCAATTCATGTAGATTGCACAAGTCTTTTCATTTCATTCTGCAGCTGAGAAGGAAACAATCTTCCAGGTGATGCCAAGATGGTGGAGTGTTCAAAGGAGGGTTGACAGCATAGTGAATTTTTGACACCCAGCCCAAAGTTCACATTGAAGCTCGTCAAGGTAGATGGTGCTTCAATGCTGAATGATGGCAGAGATGAAAGCAAGGTCTATTGAGTTGAGGATTTGAGGGCGCCCAGGCAAGCAAGAGTATCTGGATGGATTGACGACCATACCATATTTCGAGTACAAAGAGAGGGTTCTGTAAACAAGGGACTTTTTGATGCCTAGCATGCGATAGATATCCTTGATGCTATAGTTTTCATTGTACAAAAGTGGGATTTTGGCTTTGACATTGGAAGGCACAAGCCCTGGTATGGATGAGGTGACATGCAGTGTGGATGAGGTGATGTGTACCATATAGTGTGGATGGTGCAAAACGAACCTCACATACTCAGCTGCATCTGGGGTCCTTGCCCAGCAGCCTCTAAGGTGTGACTTTCCAAAATTCACTTTCCACAGACTTTTGCAAACCACTGTAATGCCTTACAACACAGATGGCTGGCGAAACATGTTGATAGAATTTAAATTATCTGATAAGCACCCTGCTCTTCTTGAGCAGCTAATGCATGGTTTCTGTGTACAGGCCCCCATCATAACCTGGTCATTTACACCACCAAATAACCCCTCCATTAATGAAAATCACAATGCTTTCAATGAAATATTGCACAAAAAATTCATGAAACAGTGGTATATAGGACCTTTCACCTGAAACACACTTAAGACCCTCATTGGACCATTTCAATCCTCTCTGTTAAACATCATATCCAAGCCTGGAAAGCCAGGGAAATTCTGTCTCATTCAGAACCTATCATATCCTAATTCACCCCAGATGAATGAGGCCCTGTCAATCAACTCACAGATTGACTCAGCCCTTTTTCCTCACAAGTGGGGCACCTTTCAGACTGCGTGCACATTAATTCACACACTCCCACAAGGAAGCCAAGGAGCAATCAGGGATGTAGCCGAGACCTATTACACAATCCCATTACACCCCTCTCAATGGCCAGTGCTCATTATGTGTATCACAGATGAGCCTGCACTCTTCATAGTAGACACTTTTTTATACTTCGGCTATGGGCCTTCAGCCGGAACATATGGTATGGTACAGGATGCTGGCCTAGATGTATTTTGAACTGCAGGTATAGGGCCCATAATCACTTGGGTAGACAACCACCTTTTCTTTCATTTACCCTGTGATACCATTGCTGATTATAATAAGATATGCAAAATGAAAGCATGTGTTATCGCCAAACAGGGTGGGAGACTCAAAGACAATGGTTGTTGGTGATTCAAAGAAGAGGCATTGGCCGATGGCACTCATAAAGAGTTTGCTGAGGACTGCACACACAGTCCAAAATCTGACCTCAAAGCATTCAAATGACACTGTCGCATCACACACATATGACTTTAGCCACATCAACCAGATCTCCAACCATCTTGGAATTCCATGGGAGCTCTCCAAAGATACCCCATTCTCCTCGACATCAATTTTCATCAGTTTCACTTGGGACCTCAAGAACAAAACAGTCAGTTTAACAACAGCAAAGTGAACAAAGTACATCAATACAATACATAAGTGGTTGCACACAACAGCACATACTCTTGAGCAGATGCATAAGCTGCATGGGCAATTATCCCATGCCTCATTAGTCATCCCAGAAGGCAGCACATATCTTACCTCACTACAGTCAATGCTGGGAATCTTTGGCAACAAACCTTTTATGCCACATAGGTAATCATGCAACACAGTTGATGAACTGCATTGATGGCTGCATGCACTAAGCTCCAAACCTCCCATCCCAATCCCATACCACCTATATGCAGTTGACCACCAAGCTTTCTCAGATGCCAGCACCAGTTATGGCTTGGCAATTGTCATCAGCAACAGATGGCATGCATGGAGACTCCATAAGCACTGGAAGCACAATGAATGAGACATCAGATGGGCAGAGAGTGTCACATTCAAGTTTCTTGTCTGCACCTTGCTCACACTCGACCAATCCAGCACATCATTCACAGTTTATTGCAACAACCAAGGAGTTGTCAATGATTGGAAAAAAGGCAGAAGTCGAAACACGCCCACCAATGCCACATTCAGGAGAATCCACAACCTCCTGGCATCCCCTCCACATTGGGTATTTGCATAATACATTGCCAGCACAGACAACCCAGCCAATGGACCATCCTGCAGCAAGTATCCCTCTACTGCACTCCTACTTCTGCAGATCGCCATACCTGAAAAGATCGGCAGCCACATCCTTGACTTCAATGATCCCAGATGTGACACTCTGCATTTAACATTGACTTTGCATGCCTGCACACACTGCCCACCTCCAGACCCCAAACCACTTGTTTTCCCAGCCAATTTTCCCATGGCAGCACAAGGACAAGTGGTGCACACCATGTTGAAATGGTTCTTCCCTACCTGTCAAACCTAACATCTACACTCTCTGATCTGTGCCCTCACTGCACAGCCAAGGACCAACTGGAGAAGTGGCTTCTGCACCCTAACTCGCTCTCCCTCCTTGATCCCCCAACAACACTCAAACTTCAGAAAAGAGTAAAAATGGTCACTTTACAGGGTTGGGTGAAGAGTACTTGCACCACCTATGGTGCAGGGCTCCTTATATACCACATTTTCTGCAATAGTAGAGAGGTCCCAGAGAAAGATTGTGCCCCAGCTAAAGCGGCTTTGGTCACTTTATTCATCTTAGCACTCACAGGTTCACTCTTAGACAAAGCCATTCACAACTACATCTGTGGTGTGCAGACATGGCACACCCTTAGGGACTACCATGGGTCCTCCATGAAGAACAAATAGCTACCATGCTGAAAGGTGTAGCTAAACTCACTCCACCTGCACTCAAATAAGACAAGTGCAAACCTGTCACCATCCAGATGATATCACTCATCAAGGACAAGCTTGACCAGACCAACCCCTTCAACATGGTGTTTTTCATGTGTCTTACCACTATATTCTACATGGCAGCACGGATCGGTGAATTCATACTTCAGAGGCTTGATGTCTTCAACCCCACAGAGCACATCACCTGCAAAGGCATGCACAACAACATTGATCACAACAGCTTACATACCAAAGTTTTCACTCTCCTATGCACAAAGTCCAGCCCTGCAGGTGAGAAAGTACACTGGGCAAGGCAAGAGGGATCCACAGACCTATTGAATACTTTCAACAGACACATCATAATCAACAACCCCCTGTTAACAGCCCCCTTTCACTTATCAAGCAACAAAAGGCTATCAGCTGATGACACGACAAACCTTCATTGTATGCCTCAACAAGTTTGCCCAAGCAGTGGGACTCAACTGCATGCATGGACACAGCATTCACATTGGAGCTATACTAGAATATCTACTTTAAGGGGTCCCTTTTGACATCATGAAAGTAAAGGGCTGTTGGGCAAGCAATGCATTTCAGCTTTATCTCAGGAAGCACAATCAAATACTAGCCCCATACATGCAGTCTATGCCACCTGAGACGGCCCTGGAATTCACCAAACTTACTATGCCATCAGTGTGCTAGTTATCTCCTTGTGAGTACTGCCCTCTGTTACGATTAGCCTACTCTTTTCCTCCGTCCTTCTCTTATCCGTTGACTACCAATCCCCTACCGCTATATGGGGGATATACTCATCTAGGACCGATTACTTTCTTGTTATCCTTGGTCCACTCTCCGCTTATTTCGTTGAACTATGACTAATCCCCAAGCCGTTCGCTTTGGACTTCCATTCCTCTCGGAAGGGGGTATGACTCATTTTCTATTTGTCTTGATACGTTCGCATCGGACACGCACTCCTCTAATCAGTTCTCTCACGCTGATTACGTATTCCATATTACTCACTTTCCGATCGTTCTCCGTTGTTCTTCACTGTTCTACGATTATGCGTCCCCAATAGTTCAACACTATAAAAGACTCGTAGAATATTTTGTATTCCGCATACTTGATCTTCTGAATCATACGCTTGGTCTCGTATCCTGGTTCGATCAACCAGTCTCCTCGACCTTCGACCTAGCTAGTCCGATTGACTAGAACCCTTGAACCTTGTTGGTCCGATTGACCATTACCTTGGTAGTCCGCTCGACTACAAACCCTTGACCCAGTAACTCTGTTCTTGAGGACGCAGTGTCTCTTCGTGAGTACCTCCCTCGAGACAAGAGCAGTTCCTCGAGTGTTCGTCTATCAACGAACGACCAACGTAACACCCTCCTAGTAACTGGGATCCGATTGTCACCTCATTGTGTTGGGCCATCCTAGCATTTGGGGAACATAGCTGACACTCAGACCCCCCAGGTTCTCACAGATCATGACCAGAAGGCACTTCACACCTTTGCCCACACTTAGTCTAGCTTCTCTCACTGCAGTCCAAGTCATATAACAACAAACAAAGATTCATCATTCCCTACAGAGTTTTCATGCAATCATTGATCCCAAATGGGGCAGATTTGTCATAGCAAGGGGAGTTGCTCAGTTGGTTGATTGACCAATCTACCCCTTGCTATAACAGGTCAAGGTTTACCAGCTGCATTAGAGGTGATACTGGAAGAGTACATCATAAACTAAGGGATGAAGTTATGAAGGTATTCTATGCCTTGTGTTCTACTAATGCAAGCTCAATAATCAAAGTGTTTCAGGTTGAAGACTGGCTATGTAATAATGCCTCTCATCAATCTAATATCTCAGGGGATAATAATCAACAAAGCCAATGGAGAAATAGTACAGAGATAGCTCAAGAAAATCCTGCTAGTGAGTCAATGATTTATTTATTCATTTGTTTCATTGTTTTTTTAGCTTGTCTACTTCAATTCCTGATTTGTTGTTTGAGATGGTAGTCAATGTGATACTTATTCCTTGTTCCTTTTCCCTCATTCATATTATACATAACATGTCAGCTTACTATGCTGCATTTGGCCCATATGGTCCTTAGATCCCTATTAGACTGCCCAGTTGAGGTCTTAAAGTTTTTCTATATATGATGGGTCTTGTTGGCATTGTAGATTCGCCCATGGAATAAGTCTACTTGTTTCTATTTATTCTTACTTCTTCTATGCTCCATGCTTTCTGCCCCCATACTGCTTCTCCCCTCTCTTGTCTGCATGCCCTTTTACCAGAACTGCTCTAAATTAGAACATGTTGAATGACCTATATTTTTTCATTTTCTTTAGCATCACAGACAGTCAGTTGAGAGTAGCAAAAAACATCAAATGAGTGTGCTAAGAGCAAAAGTTAGATCCTATTATGGAAATGTCTTCCCTTCGCCCATCACCCCATTATATCCATAACTCACACACCCATATCACATGTTGATGTTTTGTCGAAAGGCTTCAAGGGAAACAAGTTCTTGCAGAATTAAGAGGCCTAATGGGAGTGGACATTAGCATGGCCCTTTACCTCATATGCCATTGCTAGTACCCTCACTCACTCTTTTTTACATAAATATAAGGCAATGTAGTAGATGATAGCATTGATTGTGAACAATGCATCTTCATATTTATTTCTCTTTATTGATAGTATCAGCATATATCATCATCTTGAGATTATGGTCCAAGTAATCTTCCTGCAACAAGCATGGTAATGGTCTGAGGGATGACAATTAATCATTATCTTTGATGGTGTTGAAGGAGTGCCATATTGCTGGCTTGTAAAATCTGGGACATCTTTGAATGAGGTCATATGGCACAAAATGGCACTTACATATACATATGGCTCAAGTGACTGGATGATATGGATACATGATCTTGCCAAGGATATCCAATGCATCTCTAATGAACAAGTTGATGGGAAGAGAACTTTGAGGCTGCCCAGGAGCAAGCTATAAACCAGCAAAAAGAAGTGACTTTTGACATGGAGTCATGCAGCACAGGATGCATACTGTGTAAATATGCAGCTCAAGTAAATGGCATGTTTTCCATTATCCAAGACAAAATATGAGCTAAGAAGGGGAAAGTAAAGTAGATATATATCAACTGATACATGATGTTCATCATCACCTACTAATGGATTGTCTGTTGATCAATTGATTACTTTCATCGATCTTAATGATCCAGATGATGGAAGAATAATGAGAGGATGTGTAAATGGGGCATATCAATGTTATTCTATGTGTGCATGCATGTAGGGCAGAGTTATCCATCACAAGGTGAGGGAAGATAAGAAACATACCTCAAATTCAATGTGCACATCTGTTACAACCCCCACCTTCCCCCAATACCAGTCTCTTGGTACCTACATGTTTTAACATTCACTATGTGGCATTGTGGCTGATGACATTTTTGAGAGCTGAGAGCAACAGGAAATGGTGGCATGAAGATGGTTGACAGTAGGGGTGGTGCTGGTGGATTTCAAGTTGAATAATGAGAGCAGTGAGGTTGAAGAAAGATTATTATATAAGGAAATATGAAGGCATAGGATGGAATGGGGGTAATCAAATTGTGTGTAGGCAGAGAGAGAATGCACCAGTGTGTGGCACTTGAATGACATCTACCCAGATGAGAATCACCAAGAACAAAGTGTGAACTACACCATAAAATCAAATTGAGTCAATACAGATGAAGAGAAAGAAAACAAGTCCAAAATGCACCTCAGATCTCTGGCAAGGTCATCATGATCACACAATGCCCACTTCAACCCAAATGTATATGCATGTTTCATGAATGACATGGCTGTGTTCATGATGCACAAATCACACACACTTTACTCTATGATCTATGAACTAGCCTAGGACAATGGTGAACTCAGGATGTCAGTGCTTCAGCCAGAGGTTTGGCATATGAGAAAGCAGCTGCTGACTCAGTGAGTGACATTGACAGGGGCTATTCTACAGCACCACAGTCTTGTCCACCTCTCATCACCATTCTCCTACTCATCACACATTACCATAGGGTTCAGATGCAATGAAGACAAACATTGTGCAAATGTACAAGACATGTGCCAGACTATATGCAATAGAACCATTGAAATGGTTATGCATCTTTGTACACCAGGTGCATCTGTGAGACCAAAGGCTATTGGATGTGCAACATGTGGACAAACACACACAAATGCAAGAGGGCACAAATGTGAAATGTATCATGGCTGCCACAAGAAAGCAATCTTGTGTACAAAATTCCACACTATGTAACTAATCCTAAATCTAAATCACCGCACATGCGCCATTAGTGCATCTGTGAATTCAGTGCATCTGAACCTTATGCATATCGCACTTGCACACAAGGTGCATCTGCACATGTTGAAACATCTGCACTTGCGCCACATGTGCATCTGCGCATCATTCAGGTGCACACTTGCACCTTGGGCACATATGCGGCTGTTTGGTAAATCACACAAATGCACCAGGTGCGCAAATGCGCAAGTAGTGGAATTTTGTACACAAGATTGCTTTCTTGTGACAGCCATGATACATTTCACATTTGTGCCCTCTTGCATTTGTGTGTGTTTGTCCACATGTTGCACATCCAATAGCCTTTGGTCTCACAGATGCACCTGGTGTACAAAGATGCATAACCATTTC
>JBBPOB010000913.1:0-11982 GCA_038091275.1 Tylopilus subfusipes | reverse complement strand
AGGGCAGGTGTCAGGGCTATTTATGACCCTGCAAGGGTTAGAGCTGATACATTTTAGTTCTTTTGCAAATGTTAAGTCTTTCCAAAATGCTCCAACATTGGGACACTTATTTGAGCCACTGTATGTGTGGAATGGTAGCAACTTTATGCTCTTGAGCATGGCTTGGTAGATATAGAAGGGGCTAGAGTTAGTCCTGCTATCTCCCAACAGTAGATGAGGAGTGGTGTATGTCCAGAGGTGAAGCATTGATGGAAAATACAAGAATGTTTCACTTACAGCTCAAGAAAGATCTTGACTTCAACTTATGTTAGTCACCATCCTGGATCTTTGAATTGTATTTACCAGGGGTAATAAAATCAGTCTTTGATGAGATGGGGGATGATGCAAGGCACCTTCTCGATGAACCTACAGACAACAAAGGTGAGTAGTTGAGCCAGACTGATAGAAAAACATGCACATTTTCTTTCAGACCAGCTAATGCAGTACACATAGGGAGCAGCATTTGATTGGGTTAGATCAATGTGGCTGGAGTGTGGTCACATGGAGGTTGTGTATTTATTACCAAAGAAAGAACTATACAGTATCATATAATTTTTTTGCATGATTCACTTTGCAGAGAGCTGCCCAAACATGGCTGCCCAAACCCTCCCCCACTACCGTGGGTGTCGGGGACACTCCATGCAGTACGTCTCAACGCGTTCCATTGAAAACCATGAAGTAACAAATGACCCGGATACATGTCTCCACGCGAGCAACCGCCGAACCTCTACTCAATGTCAACCTTGTCGTGCAGCATCGAGCTTCCTAGAAAACGCCTCCCGACACTGATAGTGCGTCACTTCGCCCCTACCACCACTCCCCATCAGCCATGATCATGATTGCACAAAAAGACACAAAAAACGGGCGAGTCACTCACCGTGGGGCATGTACCGCAATGACGCTATTCCCCAGCCGCTTATGACATTGTGGGCATCTAAAAAACGTCCAGAAAAAGTCAACCGAGTACTAGTATCATAGCATCGTAAAGGAACCCCCCCAACGCACATTCGACTGTCCGTCACCTTGACGCGCCTCGACTCGAGTTGCATCAACTGCCTCTCCACGTCTTCCTTCCCCGCCAAGCACACCTCCCGTACGACACGATTGTCGAACACGGGCGCACGCAGTGATTGGACTAAAAATGGTCTCACGTCGTGAGCGTTCACGAGTGGTGGAAGAAGTTGAAGAGTCTCAATAGGATCGAGGCGAGCACTGTGTCGCGCGATCAGGGACAGAGCAGGGGAGAGCAAGTTCGGCGGGTTGGAGATGGTTGGCCGGAGGTATAGTTTAAGGAGGGTGAGGAAGATCGGAGAGGGTGTCAGCGCGGGGCTGGAGATCCGTTTGCAGTGTCTGTAAATGATTCAAAGTGAGACGGCCAGGAAGCAGGTCAAGCTGAGGAGGACTCACTCTTCAGCTTTCGCAAAGTCCCCTAGTTTGTAGACGTACAATTCGAGCGCATGTTCGTGTCTACCCATACGACCCAATAAGATCGCACGCGCTTCGTAAAGGTCTAAGGTGCAAAGGTGTAATGGTTCAGCTACGCAAGAGCTCCCAAGAAATCTCGCCCACCTTCCGAGAGCAGTCCATACAATCGATCAGGCCGGTAATGTTCCGTCGTATCGATGAACTTCAAAAGTTTGGCATACACTTCCGCACACCTGTCTATCACACCCAAGACACATTTAAGTGTGCCCAAATGAACAGGAGAAACGACTCACCCTCTTCGCCTTTCCTCTTCGCAGTCGTCGTGATCCCGAGATACAGCTCGGCCAATCGATCATGGAAACTGGCACTCTGTTCATCTTTCTCGTCGATGAGGTATTCGAGATAACGTGTTGCTATGTGGGGGTCGAGTTTCTCGAGGTAATCTGTAACCGCGCCACGAGGCAGCTCGACGTCATCTGAAGTAAAGATCTAATACAAACCATGTGTAGTGAATTTTACAAATCACTATGATGTGGTGACCAACCTCGAAGGCCATATTCCGATCCTGCTCGAAAACCCAACGCGCAGACTCAAAGATCCGGTCCTGGTATTCCGGACCCAGCTTCTGCAGATACGAAATGGAGGGACCAAGTTTATCCCTCATCTCGTCTTCTCTCTCGCTGAGCCTGTTAAAATTATGAAAAGATGTACCGTAGTTCGTGAAAATCCCGTAGTACGTAAGAACTCGACTTGAATACGTACTGCTGGAGTAACTTGAGGGCCTTGGCATGCATCTTCCTTCCGTTATACAAGAAAATAAGCTCCGCGTATTTCTGTACGCCAGAAAATTTGTTCATGAGTTTTCTCTCTCTTGCGCGGTGCGAGAACAAGGCACACAGCCGCACCCTTCCGGAAATCAGACTTACCTCCCTCGCTCTTAATTCCTCTTCCACTTCCTCCACCTCGCACCAATTGGGCAACCGACAAAGTGGGCCCAACATACTCGGTCTCCCAACCAAATAACTCTTGAACAACGCCGTGTCAACGATCTGAGCTCTCTTAACGAGCTCATCTTCGGTGAGATCCGTGAGTGCGACGCCAGACGGTAGAGCGTAGAGAGTGGCTGGGGAGGTGGAGGACAGCGTCGGAAACAGGTGCGACTGAGAAGGCGTTATGTGATGAGAGGCAAGTGCGCCAGAAAGCTTGGGCCGAAGAGAAGTCAAGTAGCGCCAGAGAGCCTCTAGGGAGCGCGTGGCGTCGTCTGGATGGAAAGACGCAGCGTACGATAAATAGCAGTCAGCAAAACCTACCACAGAAAAACATCACATACCGACAACCTTTCCTCTCTTCTTTCCGCTAAATGAAGAAGTAACATCGTCCTCCTTGGACACAGCTACAGGCAACAGAGCACCAAAGGTCGTCTTGGTCCGTGCTCTTAAGGAGCCTGCCGGTGAAGGTGACCTCGAAATCGTCACCGCAAGTTTGTCTTTACTAGCCGACGTGCTGTCCTTGGTCCCTCCTTCACTCGACTTGGTCGAGATCGTGTCCTCCCCTCCACCATTGTCCGCACCAACAGATTGCTCCTTTGCCGGCGCAACCGGTCCCCCAAACAACGCTATCCACTCCTCCTGTTTCACTGCCAACCGTCCAGCCACCTTCTCAGGATACAATGCAACAACCTTTGCAGGATTGATGTCGAGGTCTAGGAAGTTGTTTATTGCATCGTCATATTTCCCGAACCGGAACTGCGACGCAGCATTGAGAGCGAGAATGAGAGTTCGTTTTGAGCTAGGGCTAGAGCCGTAGACACGGTCTTGAAGGGCTAGCGCCTCAGTGTAGGACGCTCGTGCGACCAACTCCTTGATTTGGGCATCCCAGTCGCGCATAGCAAACTTCCAGATGCTAGTTCCCTCCGAGGTTGCGAGTGTCCGGTCGAGAGGAGTACAGATGAGAAATAGATGAGACGGTATCTTCGATGTTGCGAGTATTGTACTGGAATGAGTCGACGTGACGTTGGTGGTGAGTAGCCGCAAGGATGAGTGCGCGGCGTTTGTGACAGATGCATTAGTACTATTCGGAGGAAGAGAAAAAGGGAACGCGATAGTCTGTACTGGAAGCATATTAATGGATGAGATCATTTGAACGACCGGTGCCTGGACAAAGGATGAACGCAATTGCGATTGCGCTGTTGCTTGCGGTTGCGATGAGGAACTTGTTGGAAGCGAAGAGTTGCCATTAGAAGGTTCCGTGGTAATGGGGACCGTACCAGCAGGAAGGATGGAAAAAATGTACGGGTCCAGGAAGGCTAGAGGTATCCAATAGCAGTAATTGAATGGTCAATAAGGATAGACGGAGAACAGCGAGCTTGCCAATTTCTTCCGGCTGACTCGGCCAGTAGATACTATTGCTTTTCGCCTTGGCCTCGACATCAATGACAAACCCCTGGTCTAGCAAAACCTCTTCAATCGCAGTTTCAAAAAGAACATGGAACGACTCACTCTCCTTGACGACAACGATCTCCCCTTCTCCAACCCTTGCCAAGCCGGGTTTTACTGTCTTGCTTCCCAGGCCCAGACTCATATAACTTGACAAACCAGAAAGTGTCCCCATTCCTAGACCTGATGACGAAGGGGCAGTAGATACAGGTGCAGGCAGCGTCACATCAACAACCGTCGAGTTCTCCAAAGAAAAGATCGCGAATTCAGTGGGAGAGTATGCGAAGCACGCGTACGAGGCATCCAAGAACGCTACTGCACGAGGAGAATGAGGGAGCACCGTTTCCTAATCATCACCGTGTTACAACGCACACCAATCAGGATAGTGAGATGAGCAAACGCGCACAAAAGCACCTCCACCGCGTATAGACGGATTAAACTCACCTTGACCTCTTGAACCTCCCCATCCCTCCAGGTATAAACGACCACTTTCCGACGACATCCCACCACAAGCGTTGTCAGCACAGTTGGAATTGGAATCGGCTCCGACTCTGTTTGACCGGCGAACCCTCCAGACAACGGAGAACCAGAGGGATCGGAACTTTGAGCTCTAGGGGCATGGTGCACGCTCGAATAGACGGCGAACGACAAAGCGCTCTTCGCTTGACTGAGTTTCGTAGGTGGCGAAAAAGAAGGGAGGGGGTACAACGTCGGGAGAGCTTCTGTGAAGAAACCAGCTTCGATGAATAGGCCAAGTTGAGAAGGTGGGAGAGACTCGAACCAGAGAGAACGACGAGCGAGTTTACATCCTTGATGTACCCTAGCTGATCGATGGCCTTCCTGGATATCCCGGTCCTCGTCTCGACGAGTGTGGCTGTTGGGTTTGCTCCTCCGCCTGTGCACGACCCAACCTTGGTGAATGAGGATGTACGTGCGTGAATACGAACGCACCCGCATCGGTCCCTTCATTCAAGGTGTAGATGTGTATGTTGCCGGTTGCTGTGCCGATATACAACCTGTCTCCTTGAGAGCACGTCAGTAAGGGGATCCTGGGCACGGTCCGCGGGGATCACCTTGGACAAGCAACGATTCAGGTCGTTCCTTGAACCCGCTGAGCACTCTCTTTGGCGTTTCGAACGGCGCCATCTGGCTTCTCAATGACTATCGCCAGCAGAAGTCCCAGCGCTGACGGGAGGAAGGTACAAAGTTCCAACGTGCTTTGGTGCGGAGGCACAGCCACCACTTACACAACCACTGACTCATCAGAGTCTTCAACATTTAGAGGCACTCGGGATAGTGTTGTTCCAGGCCTGGCCTCAGGCCATAGGCCAGCCAAGCCAGGCCAAGCCAGGCCAAACTGCTGGCTTTGTGCTTGATTTGGTAGGTGATGCTCGCCAGTGAACTGGCACCTTTACAGGTGTCCAGATTCTTGACAACAACAGTGCGACAGTGACAACATGACCATGACGACATGATGACAATGACAAATGATGACAAAGGCACACCCTTGTCTTCACCCTCACCCTCACCCTTGCCCATCCCTCATTGGCAATGATGTCAACATGTCAACATGACGATGACAGCACACCCTCACCCTCACCCTCACCCTTCCCTTATTGGCAATGATGACAACATGACAACATGATGATGATGGTGGACCCTCACCCTCACCCTTACTGGCAATGACAATGAACGACGACAAAGGCGCACCCTCATCTTCACCCTTGCCCTCACCCTTGCCCTTCCCTCATTGGCAACAATGACAACACGACAACATGATGACGATGGTGCACCCTTGCCCTCTCCCTTACCAGCAACAACAACAAACAACAACAAAGGTGCATCCTCACCTTCGCCCTCGCCCTTCCCTCATTGGCAATGATGACAACATGATGATGTGATGACAATGGTGCACCCTTGCCCTCTCCCTTACCGATGACAACAATGAACAATGACAAAGGTGCACCCTTGCCTTTGCCCTTGCCCTCACCCTTTGCCCTTCCCTCATTGGCAATGGTGATGACACAATGATGTGACAACAATAATGCACCCTCACCCTCACCCTTACCAGCAATGATGACGAAGGTGCATCCTTGCCTTCGCCCTCAGCCTCAGCCTTGCCCTTCCCTCATCGGGAATGATGACAACATAATGACAGCACACCCTCACCTTTGCCCTCACCCTCACCCTTCCCTCATCAGCAACAATGATGACACAACAATGTGATGATGACAGCACACCCTTGCCTTCGCCCTCACCCTTTTCTCATTGGCAACAATGATGATATGACAATGGTGTACCCTTGCCCTCTCCCTCTCCCTCTTCCTCTCCCTCACTAGTGATGACAATGGTATGGTAACTCAGTCGATGACAGCACACCCTTTCCCTTACCCTCACCCTCACCCTCACCAGTGATGACATGATAATGTGACCCTTGTGGATATAGTACTCATGATAATCCCTAGTACTGTGTCATTGTATACAAGCCTGTATGATACTAGTAGACACAAAATACTATTATTTTTTCCAAAACATTTGATACAGCACATGTCAACCACACTTGTAGGCCAAGGCTTAGGCCAAGCCAGGCCAGGATTTTGGCTTTTGGCCTGGCCTGGGATTTCTTCAGGCCAAAGCCAGGCCAGAACAACACTACACAACACCTTTTTCCTTCTTTCTCTAAGCTAGCCAGGCTTGTATTCTTACTTATGCTTGTACTTCTAGGATATTACTGTTTCCCTTTCAGGCTTCATCTTCACATATGGTAGGAATCCTCTATTCCAATCTGTTCCAAGTATGCTCCAGAACATTCCATCTACTTATATACTTTCCATATCTGATACTGCAGATGACTGAACCACAGTCTGCAGTGATTCTTCCTTGTTCTTTTACCATCCATATCTGAATATCTAATACTATGGATGACCAATCCACAGTCCACAGTGGTTTTTCCTTGTTCTGTAATGTTCCATGCCTACTCTCAACTACATTGTATTTAAACCCTTGCTACACCTCATCTATTCCTTAGCTAGATCTTCTTAATCTAGTACCTTCTACTCTTTGAGAACCTTGAACCTTGACCTTCCTACTATTACGACTCTATGTTGTACAGTATACTTTTCTCTCTTTTCTTTATGCTCACATGTATTACTAAGCCACCTTCCTACCTTGGGAAGGAGCTCTCACATTTCTATTGGGAAGTCAATCTATGATATGATGACTTTCCATCCTCATTTCTGATAGGCTCTTTCAGATTGTATGACTTCTCCTTCCTCTTTCTTGATTGGTTCCTTTAAGTTATACAATTTCTTCATTTCCATTCTTAGGTTGGTCTGTGTGCTGGACTACAGGTATATAAGATGTTTGCTTTACAATAAAGGATACCCAAGCTAGTTCTACACTAATACTATATGCATTTGTATGGAGGCAACCAGGGGGTGGTGTGTTATGGTCTACCCCTGACTCCAAGTTAGCAACCTAACCCCCTGATACATGTTACATTGCTAATGTTAGCAACTGCATGATGTTTCTGGTGTTATGGCTCATGTTTTTAGCAACCATATGGTGTAGGAGTGGTGTTATGGCCAGCAACTTTGCAACCTGGTCAGGGTTGAGAAAATATGACATGTAGAATGGACAATGGCATGTGCTTTGCATTCTGAGTGGTATTCTACATTCCATGAAAAATAGAGGCACATAGCAAAATATACTGAAAAGTGACCAGACTGCCACTAGTGACAGTAGCCCAACAATGTCACCTCCCACTCAAGACAACCCATCCTCAGAGCCGCTTGCCAGAATCCACCATCTATACCTTTTGCTGCAAAACCTCCCCTTGACCCTCACTCTCAATCTGAATGAGAGCAACTACCATTTTGGTATTGATGAAGAACTTATAAATGATGAGGGTTTGTGATATGCTTTCAATCAGAATCTCAAGATCTGTTTTGAAACACACAAACTTGGGGGTGGAGTGATTGTCTTTTGAGAACATGGCAACTGGTTCAACAATCTGATTGAAATGATCAAGGCCATTGTAATGGCACTTTTGACAGAAGGGGAGCACACCTTTCTGTGAGATGTATGGATCAAGTGGCTAAGAAGGGCTGCTGAACTCCAGGGTGCCAAGTAGTGTTTGAAAGTCCAGTCACAGGACTGATAAAAAACTGCAACTGAACTACAACTGGACTGATTGCAACTGATTATCAGTTGCAGTCCAGTCCAGTTGCAGATGGTCTCAGTCTTGGTCTTTCTGCTCACCACATTTAGAAAAGACTGATATCAACTGGTTGTGACTGGTCTTTTTGAAGGACTGATCCACCATGACATGACTGCATACATAGTACATAGCACTACTATAAGACAACTGTCTCACCCTCATCATCACAAACTGATAATTCCTCATCCATCTGGTATAGTTCCTTGTAGTCCTTGAGGTAATGCTTCTCATATTGAGATGAGTTGAATGTGGCACAGTCAATGATAGTGTTCCACCAGCCATGTTTCAGCATCTGGAGCTGTTCAAAGCATTCTGATCCCAGACAAGAGTGTCAGTTAGTAGCAATTTTGCCACCAGCTGAAAATAGATGTTTGCAAGGCACCAAGGATGCTGGTATTGCACAGACATCTCATGCAATACAAGCAAGCATAGGATAGATTGAAGCATGTTTCTACAAAGGAATTGCTTGAATGACGATGAACACTTACTGTCCACCACATGACTACATCCATATTCTTGGTGACATTGTCAGCAATGTCATTTAAATAGAGCCAGAGCTCTGCATTCCACCCTAGCATAGACATCCTTTCACGACCTGCTTTCTCAATTAGCGTGCGACGATGCTGGCCATACTCAGATGCCAATGTAGTTGTATCAGATGGGTCCTATTCGACAGCAGTTGCTGGCATATCGGATTGCTGTTTGTCATTCCAGTAAGCCTGCATTGCCTCTTTGACAACCTTCAAGGCCTCGTTGTGCCAATTTTTCGTGTTTGGATTGTCCACAGCACACTCAACTTCTTGTTCTTCTGGTTCACCCCATGCCATCTTGATGTATTCTAGTTTGTAATAAGGATGTAGCACTAGACACATTATCACAGAGTGTGTTCGAAAATAATGTACACACCCAAAGCGAGAATATAGACTGGTTTCTCATCAAGCTTATTGTAATATTTGCTGAGCTTCCGGAGCCCACTGTTAATGGCATTGTAGTATGGTGTATACTTGGGGGAGGCTTTCTTTGCTTTCCAAGCCGTTTGCAGCTCCTCTAGGGCAGGGATTGCATGCCACAACATTGCATGGGTCTCGCTGGAAAAGAATTGCTGTAGATTGTTCGTGTCCTGTTATATCAATATAAATTAATGATGGCATAAACAGATTGCTTGGTACTCACTGCAATAATGATGCATGCATCATTTGTGCACTCCCAGTTGCTAACCTTGAACATAAACATGCTCCATGAAATATGCTTGATGATATGGCCATTACATCAGATGGTGGTGATTGGTCCAAATAGCTCATCAGCAGAGCTGATAAATAGATTGATTGGCTATATCAACCAATAATTAGATCAATAAAATGCCAGTTGGTACAATAACTCACCTGATGAAGAAAATATGCACGACCAAGCATGCTGTCTGCTGTACCCCAGCAAATGTTGCTGTGAAGGGGGATTGAGAGCAGCAGATCAATGCCACAATTGTTTTGAAGGGTGTTGAAGTAGTTGATACACTGGCCCATGCATTGGATCTAGTCAAATAGCTGAGAAACAATGAACATGTCCAAGTAATTGAAACACCTTGATTACGACTGTCCAAATCACAGCAACCACATCCAACAAGTCTCCAAGCACCTGGCTTGCCAGAATCAACAGGTCAAATTCCCAAATCACGGTCATCGTTGCCATGTTGGTGATCTTGGTGATGGTGGACATCACATCAGTGATTGTGAGATTGAGAACATGAGCTAGACATGGAAGATGATGGAGGAATGGATTGAATGTGTAGATATGGCATTTGTGGAGTGTTTGCTCAACTACATTGCATGCAGCATCATTGTTGCTTGCGTTGTCTGTGGTGAGACAGAGGAGCTGAACTATTGGTTAGAATAAAATATCTAATACAGACAGTGTGCACACCTTCAAAGACATTGATGAAATTATCCCCACACACTTGCACAGCTTGATAAAATGATGGGCAAGGTTTTCTCCAGCATGAGGGCCTGAGAGACTATGGAAGGCAACAACTTTTGAGTGAAGTTCCCACTGTGGTACTCCATTATCTGGCTTGTTGTGGATACATATCCAGTGAGCTGTGATGCTGATAAAGCTGGCCTTCGTCTGTTCAACAGACCATGTGTCCATGGTAACTGAAACCCACCCAGTAGCTGAGGACTAATGAAAACATCAGATATAGTAGGTAGAAAGATAGAATAGAAAATGTACCTAAATGTTACTTGTCAGCTGCTTGAGGAACTTCAAGAATGTGTTGTGGATGTAAGTGTAGATATTGTGAGTAGCCAGGATGTCAATCTTGGTAGTGTTTGGCTGCATTGCCACCAAGCAATTCCGAAAGGTTGCTTTGTCAACCACACTCAGAGACTATCAATCACATTGTAAGTACTCAGCCTAGTGCTTCAGATTCCAACTTCTCACTTGATTATCACAGATGACAAAGTTGGCAACTGACTTCAGCACATCCTCCCATGAGAATGTTCATGGTCTTGCAATCCTCTAAAGCATGCCATTCAAGGTGGCCTGTCCCCTTAGCCGCTCACCCTCCCTCAAGCCACTCCTTGCCTCTTGTTGCCTCTGTTCTTCCAGTATGTTGCACAGAACCATGTGCTCATTTTCAGGAATCTCTGCCTCTGCACCACTGTTGGTACAGCTCATAGTGCAAACAGATGTGTTGCTGACATGATGAGTTGCTTCCCAAGTGGAACACCCTCTGTTTTCCATGCTTTGCAACATACATGGTTTTTTTCTGCCATTGTTTGATTGAGCTTATTTGAACAGGACAAGCAATTATTTATTACCTGCAAACTTTACACCATTGTCCTCACAGTATCTCAAAGGTGCCATTTGCCTACACAAACTTGACATTAACAGTGTTCAAAAAGATGGTGAGCAAGTCCCTTATATTTCCTTTCTTCGTTTTCCATGAAACTGGAACCGAGAAGTCGAGTTCTTCAGCTCCCTTTGTTGTATCCTGTTGAGTTGTATGCTGACCATTCTGATTTAGATCACAACCACATACCACATTCTCTGTCAAGTTGCCACCACACTCCTCAACCTCAGACTATGCTCCAATGCCTTTCTGGTCTGAGATGACCTTGGGCTCCACTTTGACGTCAACAGTCTCAACTTCCTCAATTATCTTGTCACTTTTGCTGTGGCTGTGCTTAGCCTTCTTGGGTGCACAGTGCTTGCACATTCTGGTGAGTGGTGCCTCCTCTGGCTCGGAGCCTGTGCCATTGATTGATGGGTCTGTCTCTACAGCCTTCCACTTTGTGTTCTGATGACACAACTTATCTTTCAGAGGGTGAGGATGACAATCTGTTCATTGCTACTCCCCCCCCTCATGGACCTTTGCTGTCATGACTTGGTGTCATGAAGATTTGCACAGGTTGGACATGGTGATGGGCTTGAGAGGCAATGCAATGAAATTTTCTTGCTCGGTTCTTATATCACATACACCTTGCAATGTGTTTTTGATTGTAATCCAAGTATGTATTGTATGTAATGTACCATCCTCCACAGCAGAGTCTATGGGTTCGAGACTGGTCATTAGAAGAACTGACCCAGACCGACTGCAACTGCACTAAGGACCAACAGAGACTGGTCTTGAACGGTCCAGTCCAGTTGGTTGTGATTCAGCACAAGCATAAGACTGGTTGCAGTCCAGTCTTTTTCAAAAATGGAAAAAAACCGGACCAAACCAGACTTTAAAATGCTACCCATGCTTGCCTACACTTGCTGGCAGCTGGTCCCCACCGGTGTGTCCTTGCAACCCTGCTCCCCTATTGGTGTGTCCTTCATGACCCCACACAGTGCATCTTTTATGATGCTGTTCCATTTACCCATGCT
>JBBPOB010000912.1:0-11984 GCA_038091275.1 Tylopilus subfusipes | reverse complement strand
TATAGCATAGCCTTGTCTATTGTTTGATCTGGTAGATATAGTTGTCTTATCACCAGCTCATTAGTCAGATTGGGCCCGGAGGGATTGATCAGCATAGAGATTTCTCTAGCGTTTCTATAGGTCATATCCCTGAATGAATGACAACGGGGTGAGCAGTGCCAATCAGATATTGATGCCATTCGGTAAGGGCGAGAATGACAGCAAGGAGTTCTCTGTCATAGATGTCATAGTTTCGTTCTGCGGACATGAATGTCTTGGAGAAATATGCACAGGGATGTAAGTCGCCATTATCGTCATGTTGCATAAGAACGGCACCAGCGGTGAGGAGTGATGCATTGGTCATGACAGTGAAGGGTTTAGTAATGTCGGGGATGGACAGCACGGGAGTGGAGGAGAAGATCAATTTGAGTTTGTTGAAGGCTTTTTGTTGTAATGGGGTCCATGCCCAGGGCTCGTTCTTGTGAGTGAGTAGGTTGAGTGGGGCAACAATGTCGGAGAAGTTGGGGATGAACTTGTGATAAAAGTTGGTGAAACCTGTGAATGAACGGATAGCTTTAACGGAAGTAGGAGGTTTCCAGTCTTTGATTGCTGTGAGTTTCCCTGTATCCATCTCGATCTTGCCCTGTCCGACAATCATTCCAAGGAATTCAAATTCCATCCTTGGTGCATTGAAAACACATTTTGAGAGTTTAAGGGTAAGGTTGTGTTTATGCAGTCTTGTGAGAACGCGACAGGTTCGTTCATGATAGAGGGGTAAGTCATCTTTGGTGTGGATACCCAAGTCATCCATATAGATGCGAAGCCAATGCTCAGCTATCATGTCAGCAAAAATGTGATTCATGAACGTTTGGAATGTTGGAGGGGCATTGCAAAATCTGAAAAACATGACCATTGGTTCGAAGAGTCCTAATGGTGTAATGAATGCGGCCTTCCACTGATCATCTTCTTTGATGCGAATGTTGTTGTATCCCCATTGAATGTCGAACTTGGTGAATAGGGTGGAGTCTTTCATCTCATCAATGAGTTCAGAGATAATAGGTAGTGGATAGGCATTGTGGATGGTGTGGGAGTTCAGGTACTGGTAATCCTGACATGGTTGTAACAAGCCATCTTTCTTGGGTATGAAAAAGAATGGGATGCTTGTGGGGATTTGGACGGTATGATGTCTCCAGTCTTTAGATGTTCTTCGACAAAAGCTTTGCAGGCTTCAGTCTCGGTGGGGTTGAGAGGGTATATTTTGGCTACTTTCGGGGTAAATGATGGGAGTAGCTCAATAGTGTGATCGTAGATATGATGAGGTGGTAGCTTGGAATGTGTCTCCTCTGCGAAGACATTTGCAAATTCAGTGCACCACAATGGAAGTGGTTGCTCTTTTATGCCTTCAGCTTGAGCAATCTGTGTAGATATCGTGAGTTTGGACACGGATTCTTCATTTAGCCATGCTTCTCATTTCTTGAGTCAGTTGGAGATCTTTTGATCGGCATCCATTCCTAACCAGCACAGGAGGTATCTCTGAGGGAGGTACTCATGAAGAGACACTACATCCTCAGAGATGGGCTGGGGAATCTCAAGGGTTCAAGTAATCCAGTTGATGTTGGGGTTCCATTTCTTGAGCCAAGGCATGCCAAGGATGATCTGTTGTCATCCTAGGCTGAGGATCATGAGGTCAAGGGGTTCAGTGAAGGTGGGGGAGAAGGTGGTTTCTATGGTGGTTCTCCAACAGATGTTGCCTTTGGAGTTGTTTGTTCCGTCTACATTATAAGCTTGGATGGGTTTCGGTAGTTTTCGTAATGGTAGATTAGCGACGGAGAGGAAATTGATGTCGATGAAGTTTCCTGTGGCTCTGCAATCAATGAGTGCAGTAGTGTCAACAATTTTTGTGCCCAATTTAAGTTTAATTGGAATGCGAAGGGTCCTTTCATTCTTTTGGCCTACTAATACATGGGCGATGGTAGGAGAAGGTAGCGTTGACCTAGCTTCTCGTTTTAAAAATCCTGCAAGTCGGATGTGAGTGCAACAGACACTTCTTCTGTCGGCTCTTCATAACACAGCTTCAAAGTTTGGAGGACTTCGTCCTCAGACTTTCCCTGGGTTCTCAGGGATTGGAGATACATCTCCATCATGGTGGGTTCGGAGGTAGGGGCAGATGAGGATGGTTGTTGAGTGGAGGTTTCAGTTGTCCTTACTCTCTGTGTGGGGCGGGGGTTATGTGGGGTAATGGCGGGGTTACAAGGAGGGAAAGCGGTATGGCATTGGGTGGCATTATGTCCAGGTTGACGACATTTGAAGCATCATCCTTCTCAAATACATTTTGCATGTTTGGTAGGGGTGAGTTTGGTCAGTGTGACCACGTTGATATTCATAGCATTGGGGTCTCTAGTCTGGTGGAAAGGACCGGGGAAGGAAGGAATGTGTTTCCCTCCTTTGAGTGCAAGTATACACATCCTCTGGGTATGGAACATTTTGGTGGACTTAATCCATTCGTTGATCGTGGTGGGGATGGTGGACATGGATAGGATAAGGATCGCAATCTTCTGATCGATCCCTAGGGAGAACTGGTCAATGAGGGAGGCGTCATCAGTGATGCCAGCTTTGGCAACGAGGTTCTGGAAGTCAGTGATATACTTCTGGAACCCATTGTCATAGGTTCCGTTGGTGGCTTTGAATGATTTCTGCACTAGCTTGTGCAGGTCGAGGCGGGCGGTGGCTTTGACATTGTAGGGGTAGAATGTGGTTTCAAAGTCGGTGGTAAGTTTATCAAAGGTTTTCTCGTTAGCAGGGGTTATGGTGTTTCCCATCTTGTCATACCACATTTCGGAGAAAGAGACTCCTCGTCCCTTACTCATCTTGTTTAGAGTGGTCATAATTTTCATGTTGTTGGTGGTGTATAACTGGGCATTGATAGTGAAGTAGGCCTTCATGGCCTTAATCCATCTCATAGCGTCGCTGGGTTCTCCGGAGAAGTCTGCTGGAAGGGCTGCTTTGAGTTCTGCAGGTTTAGTGGACATGTCTGGGGTGGAGGCTGGGGAACTTGGTTGTGATGGTGGTTGGGACGGAGGCGTGCTGATTCAAAGTTGGTGAGCAGTGGGGTGCAAAGGTGTGAATCCTAATATAGATACAAGAGGACCAAAGATAGCTTGGGGTGCTTGTGGTCTGGGTGCTGGTAATGCTGGTGGAGTGGACATGGATGGGTGGTCCTTGTCGGAGTTGCTAGGGGCTCTATACCCTCTGGTATTTCTGGACGTAATGGTGACGGTGGTATCCTGCTCCTAGATAGGAGGGATATGTGGAGATACTTGATCTTATGTTATACTGGTCGTTTGTTGATAGATGAACACTTGAAGGTTGTCTTCTTGTCTCGAGGGATGAGACACTGCATCCTCAAGTACAAGTGTACTAGGTCAAGGTAACGGTCAATCGGACTGACAAAGTCAAGGTTCTGATCAAATGGACCAGCTGGGTCAAGGGTTCTAGCCAGACAGACTAGCTAGGTCGAAGGTCAAGGAGTCTAGTCAAGCAGACTAGGATACGAGACCAAGCGTAGGATTCAGAAGATCAAGTATGAGCTAGTACAAGGTATTTGACGAGTCTTATATAGTGTTGAACTAAGAGGATGTGTAATCGTCGAAGGTAAAGGAACATCGGAGAAGGATCAGATTGTGAGTAAGTGGGATCATGTAGTCAATGTAAGAGAATTGACTAGGGGAGATAAAGTCCAATGTGAGCGCAAGAATACTAGTCAAGATTGAGTCATGCCCCTTTCCAAGTGGAAGCAAAGTCCGAAGCAGAACGGCTTGGGGTTTGTCATAGTTTGATAAAGTTAATGGAAGATGGACCAAAGATAAGTAGAAAGTGGTTGATCTTGTAAGAATATATACCCCAGATCAGGGTGTGAATGGCGTATGAGACAGAGATAAGTATCATGGAAGAAAAGAGGAGGTCAATTGTAACACTCTATATAAGGTCAACTTAAACTCCTTGCTACGATTAGAAATAATAGTGTATTTTTAACCCTACTATGAATGTACTAGAAGAGTGCTGTCATAGTACTGTCCACATCTGGACAGTCTGGGACAGTCTAGAACAGCTGAAGGCCATCTGGAGACAGTCTGTGGCAGTTGAAGGCCATTTAGACAGATCTAGCCAGTTGGGAACCTTGCTAGGGGGTACTGGGAGAACTGGGACTCTGTCCAGTCCTATCCAGCTCTGTCCAGATGAGGGTTAGTTTGCTGATGTAGCTAATGTCATTATCTTCCCTTCCTATTGCAAAGGGCTCACAAAGAAAATCACCATCTTAGTAGCTCATTTTCTTTGCAGTCGTGCATCACTGGCAGCTCAACACTTTGATGACCTGTTGCATCAATGTGATTGCATCCCTCTGCCTGACATGTGTGTTTGTGGTTGACTTTCTCTCATAGCATCTTACTTCAAACAGTTATATGGATGTGATGCACAGTGGCTCAAAAAAGTGTCCCTATGTTGAGCCATTTTGGAGAGATTGGAAATTTGTAGGAGAGCAAGAATGAATCAGGTAAAGTGCTTGCAGGATGGATAAAAGTACTTGCTCTTGGAATTTAGAAACCACTTGGGGTCATGTGATTTGATTGCTATGGGAGTGAGGTACAAGCATTTCAAAATGACATGTCATTATATGGACTGCATTAAGGCCTTGCTTCTAACTGGTATGACTGCCATCAAAGTGAAGGCCATTGAGATACAAAGAGTGGTTAATCTGGATGGAGATTACTCTGCCTTACTTGCATGGGTTCTGAAGCTTGATTTTCAGTGGGATAGATGGTTGACAGGTTATCTCAAGCTGTATGGAACTTGGCTCACATGCACTACATCAATTGGTATAACAGCAATGGGAAATCAAAGAGAAAAGGCACATTCAGGAGCTCCCATACAAGAAAGAGGGCAAAGAGGGGCTGAATTCATTCATTCAATATGTCGTCTGTATCATGATATCTGACATGTATTCTTTTGACTTGTTGTTTGTTGTAATGTGTTTGTAACATAGCAATCATTTGAGGGCCATAATTCATTGTTGGACAGACATTCTGACTTTGAATTTCAGGCAGCTCAGAACTGCATAATGAGCAAGCCAGTACATGTAACATCTAGAATCATTCACTCTCTGGCTTATTTTTAGGACTTATTTTATTGGTCTGTTCACAAGGAATGTGGGCTTGGTGGACAGCAAGCATGTGACACTAGAGTTGAGGTGCTCCAGATGGCTCAAACACAGAAACAACAGGTGGACAACTCCATAGCTGCTAGCCAGCTGATCAACATACTTGCTTCCAAACAAGCAGAGGCTCCCTGATGTAGAGCAAAGGTGAAAAAGCAGAAACACCAAAGTAATTCATCCTCTCCTGAATCCAAGCTCACACCAGTTCAACAGCCTATTCCTACATTCCATTTAGCATCACCTGGGGATGAATATGAGTTCAGAGATCCAGCCAATGACACATCTCATGACTTGAACAGGATGGGTATGGATTATGCCAACACTGCTTGTATTCTAAAGTGGTGAGTTGTCAGCTCACCTGAGGTCAGTCAAGATGATCAGGATGAGCAGTCCCTGCCTTCCTTGCAGGCATGACCATTGGTGACTACTGAGCTGCATAGGGAACTCCAGGTGTCTGGTAAGTCCCATCTCATTCAACCCAAGTTGTTTGATACTCAAGGTGCTCATTTATAAGCCCAGAGGGGAGGATGAGAGTCCACCTCTTTTGCAGCCCAGACATGCCAAGTTGAAGACACTTCCTTCCCATAAGGTTTCTAAGTGGAGCAACCCATGTAGAATACTCAGTAAGTCACTATATTGGTAGTAAGTGTACTGTACCTGTAGAATACTCAGTAAGTCAGTAAGTAAGCTAAGGTAACTACCGTGTGATGTAAGGTATAGCTTATGTAAGCAGTAAATACCATATTCAGAATAAATTCCAACACTCCCCCTCAAACACAAGGGGCGAAGACAATAGCTGTAAGTGTTTGCCAAATAAAAGGAATGATAAAAGGGATATATATACCCAATAAATTGTTGTTAAAACGAGTGTATCACGTCCTTCAAAATGAGTGGTATTGTCCGTGTCGTGCTGTGCTGGCATGGTTGCCCAATTAGGAAGGTCGTGGCTCGCTTGCCTCTAGGTGCGTGCACTGGTCCTCGATCGACTCCAGCACTGCCGTCTTCACGTTTTGCGGCCTGGGAATGCTCCTGTGTCACCTCTAGTTCATATACAATATATCCAATGTGTCCAACTCGTCCGATTCGGTCTCAACGCGGTGGTAGGACTTGGTATGTCCTCCTGGCTGTACTGACACTTCTAGATCGCTTTTGAGTCGTCCACGTCGATGCGGAGGGTTAGGATGGTGGTGAGGTCGTCTATGATGATTTGGAAGTGGAGTGGGTGGCTCAGGTATGTCGTTCATCCTGCGCCGGCGCTGGTCATGCTGACCTGTGTGTTCTTCAGCTATTGGCTGCATTTCAACTCGTTTTGAGTCGCAGCGTGCACTGCTCATTGTGCCATCCATCTGGCAACCCTTCCTATCATATCTGGTGCTGTCTACATCGATTTCGCCACACCAATTGCTCTGGATGCATCTCAACTCGGCCTGCTCGCCTCTATGGCCTCCTGGGCCTCTATGTCGACATTGCGCGTTCATTTCGACGACATGCTCATCCTCCTTGTTTCCATGGCATATCGGATCATATTTGGCGCCTTCAACAATGTTTCGGTGGTCCCGAACACTCTCGACGCCTCTCGACACCTCTTGGTCACCTCTAGGGCCTTCTGGCCTGGTGTCTCGACATGGTGCGTGTGTTTCATCGGCATGCTCACTACTGACACTCCTAGGGCATTCATGGTCACTGTGGACGTCGCCTGGTGCGACCGTTTCGCTGCTCAGGTCGTCTGGGTCGTCTGGACCTTTCCCAGGTGAGTGGACATCCTCACTGTACTCTGAGTGTACGCGCTCGTGTTCTGGCACATTCTGTGCTGCCTTAGGTCGGTTCCTAGGGTCCTCGTCATGCCTGGACACTTCCGACATATCTGCATCATCGCCGGTGAGCTCGACGTCACAGCTTGTGGCTGCCCTCCTCTCCCCCTTGAGCTCAACGCTTGAGGGTTCGTTCTCTCGCTGTGTGGCTTCGTCGGGTGGTTTGGGTGGTATGGGGGGCCTCTCAGGTACGTCGTCGACGCTTCCTATGTTGTGCTGATCGTGTTCGTCAGCCCTTGTCATCGGTCGTCCATGCGCCAACGCGCTTCTGCTCTCCCCCTCGATTGACACGTTTCAACGCGTTGTCAACCTCTCCGCCTCATTCTCCACGTATCGACGTGACCTCCCGACCTCCTTGGCGCTTGCTCCGCTCTTGCTCTCATGTGCGGTGCGTTCATTTCGGTTGTCGATGGTACCGCCACCTGGGTCAACATGTACATGGGCAGGCTTGCGCGCTGCTTCGTACAGCATCTCGGATGCTTCGTGGGGCTTGCCTGGGGTTCTCCCATCACCAGCAAGCTCTCCCACACCCTTCATGTCTTCTCTCGACTCCATTGAATCGACTAGGTCAACTGCTGGCAGCTCGCCACCTTGCCCTCAGGCATGTCGGGTGGCTCTGTGGGTGTGTCTGGATGATGCTCGTTGTCGCCTGTCGCATCCGCAGGGTCTTCCGATGGTCTCGATGGGGTCGTCGCCTCAGTGTCTGGGTGGTCGTGCGATGTGCTCCATGCGCTCGCACTGGTTGGCTCAGTGCTGCTGTCACTTGACTGTGGTGTGCACTCCCCCTCGAGCGACGCACTCAGGGGTGCGCTAGGTGCTGTCATCGTGGTGTCATCTTTGGACGTATCCACTTGACTCACTTCAAGTTCATTGATGCACTTGGTATGTGCTTGACTTTCTTTGTCAACTCCCTCCCAACTCTCAACCTCGTCACCAACCACTTCCCAGAGTGGCTCTGGCTCGTCTGGTGGGTTCTGTGAAGTGCCTGCTGGCCTCGTCAGCTCTGCGCGTGTTGCGTACAGGTTCACGATGTCAGCGGCCGCTTCGTGGACCTGCTGACTGGTCATTGGGGGTTCATCGACACACTTGGTATGCGGTCGACGTTTGTCATCGTCGCCACTTGCTGCTTTCTGGCCCTTTCCGTGCGATTTGTTTGCGCACAGTGGTGTCCATGTTAGCGGTATGGTGGACTTGACTGGCAGTGGTTCCTGGGGCCATTCTGTGGCTGTGTGAGGGGCTTCTGAGTCACGCGCAGGCTCCTGAGGTGATTCCATAGTGGTGCGAGGGACTTCCAAGTCATGCGCTGGTATTTGTTGATTATCGACCTTGTCACCCACTGCTTCATCATGGCTTGTGGCCACTTCCCAGAGTGGTTCTGGTGATTCAAGCATTGGTGGGATTGTCGATTCGACTGGGTATGGTGTGAGTTCGACCATTTGATGGTAGACCTTGGCATGGTCTCCACAGTCATCTCGTGGGCCACTCGCCGGGGTCGCGAGGCTTACGCCGTCAGTCTTACTGAGATCCATGGTCGTTTTGCCCAGTCCCTTTGCTGCAGCTGTGCCTTTGCTGACTCTCCCACATGGCGTTTCACCCACTTGCTGGTGTGTAGTGTCGAACCTATTAGTTAGGTAGTCAATACATTCCCGTGCTGTACCGTAGTGTCAAAAATTCCTCGAAATGGATTTGGGGACTGTGCACTCGACAATTCATCTTGCGAGTGCGTCGCGAATGTCACTGAATCGTTCTGGTGGGTTTCCTGTGAGGTAGTTGGCTATGCACTGGAGCTTGGCACACTTCAGAGTGTACTCGCACCATTGCGGCCAATTTTCCCCGTCTGGTCTCAGCTTGACAACTTTGAGCATTTCGTGAGTGAGCTGTTCCAGCTACTGAGGAGCTTTAGTCAGGGCTCATAACCTGTAGAATACTCAGTAAGTCACTAAGTAAGCTAAGGTAACTACCGTGCGATGTAAGATATAGCTTATGTAAGCAGTAAATACCATATTCAGAATAAATTCCAACAACCCACCCAGATCATTCTGGTCCTTGTGGACGTGATGAGGATGAGGAATAACAGTTGACCATGAGTTCTCCACCTCCTTCCCAAGAACATTAACTCCCAGCCTTTCAAGTTACAACCATGTACTACCATGCCTGCTGTATACAACAATGAGCCTGGGCCTGCTAAGTCCAAGCCATGACAATCTGTTGATGAACATCCTGTGCCTGCTCCATTCAAGCCACAATAGTCTGCTGGCAAGAATCCCAAATCCAAGTCACAGCAACATACTTGCACTTCCTCTATCTGTATATTTTTCACTATTTCATTCTAATACCATGCTTCATTGCCTTTACCACCAGATATGGATCTCCTGCAAGAACACCACAAGAAAAATGGTGTTCCAAAACCCCCCAGCACTGCTTTACTCACTACATTATTGAAGAAGAATGCATGCATGGATGATATCAAGGAACTGCATGCAGATGAGCAGGAGGATGTGGACAACAAAGATGAGGCCAACAAAGATGACAGGAATGGGGAGGATGAGGAATGTGATGTGGGGCTACACATCATCTACAAACCAGCCACTTGTCTGAAGTTTTACTCAATGTTCCTGTGGTACTATATTCTTAATCATGCTTGTTGTCACTTGTGGCTTGCCACTGTGGTTGATGGTTTCCCTGATTATCTTGCTATATTGGAGTACCTTTGATTGATCCTTGTTTGAGAAGTATGGATACAAGAGAAAGCTTTTGGAGAGTACAAGACCTGCAGGCAAGTCAAGTGCTGATTGTTTCAGTTGCATGATGATCTTGGGAACTTTTGGTCACACATGAAGAAGGCTGCACATTTTGTGCTTGCTTGGATATATGAACTCACCCTGTCACATAATCTTGACCCCAATGAAGCATTGACCTATGTTAAGGAATGTTACAAACATCTCACAACAGATTCTGTCTTCCTCCACCACAAGACCAAGCTTGTACATGCTTTGATCTGCTATAGTGTTGACTAACTGTCTTATAGGATGTATGAGTTAACTTTGGCACCCTGCTCTTCTTGAGACATGTGTTGGTATCTTCTATGAAGGTAGTGAAGCACTTGTAGGGACCTTTTCTGATGTGTTCTGTCAGACAATCTGTCATATCCATCTCCAGCCCTTACTCTTCTCCTCTGTTAACACCTCTGCCCTGCTCTGAACCAACCAGTTCACCCTCACCCTAGGTCACAGGACTTCCCATGGAGCTTATCCCCTCTGTATTGGACCTCTGTAGTACTGCTACCCAACCTCTGTTCCACATGCACCCATCAATACCTTACTCCCTTCTGATCTCTGCTTCACATGTACTCCTCTGTTCCTCATTCCTAACCATATGTAACTCCTGTCTCATCTCCTCTCTCCTCATATCCTCCTACTTATCTTGTTCCTTACCACATGCTTCTTCCGTTCCAAACTCCGAACTCTGATCTGAATTCCTACTATATAACTCCTATCATTACTGCCATGTAACCTCAGTATGAATATCAACAATAGTCACTCCTCCTCACTCTTGTCCCTCCTCACCCCTCGACTCCTCTGCTCCTCTGAAATTTGGACAACAAGTCTAGGCAAGGGTGCAACACACAAGTCCTGCACCAAGTCCCATATGTACCCCATCTGTATCTCCATTGGACCTCTGGTCTGTCCTGAACTCACCTACCTCTACCCCCCTTAGTTCTGTCCAGACTTCCTGCGGACTTGAATGTGGAGGAACTGGACTTGATAGTATATTCATACTCACCCTTGTCAAGACTCACTATTATTATGTCTAGAATCCCTTGACGAGCTGGGTTACTGCAATCTGCCTTTGGTAGCTCCTGTTGACCTGCATGCAATGAATAATATGCTGAGTCATGAGTGTTTCATTTAATTCTTACTTTATCTACTACTCAAATATCTATATCACTCTTATGCCTAGTAGACTACCATTAAGTCTACCCAAGTACCAAGTTTCATTGGACTAGCCTTAGTTCTTCAAGAGATATTAATGAATTCCTATTGATTGATTTCATTACTACACTAGTTACAAACTGTAGATACAATTACTACTAAAATCTTGTAGATGGCACAGCTTCAGAACTGTACAGCTTAATCACATGATAATTGCCTTGCTTTGGGTGCTGCCAAACTTGCCACTCAGGTACAGCATTAGTCATAATCATAATTCCCATAAGCCACAATCTTCCAGATTCAGCTAACTTAGACAAAGTGCTTGAATGCCTGTGAGAGCCTGGTTACCATGAATGGAAGTACATTCATGCACAGCATGCATGAGTCACAATGAGTCACGATGAGTCAGTATGAGTCATATCTATTAATAGACTACAGAACCCTCCAATAGCAAATTAGACTCAAACTCTGAAGACTGTTTTGAAAGCCATCATAGCCATCTGTAAAAAAGCATATAAGGAGGGCAGATTTGCATGCAAGAGTCAGGATCCCCACCTCAGGTACATACCTAAAAAGGTCAATCCTCACATCAGACTCAAACAAAGAGTCCAGATAAGGGCAATCACATACAGTGACTCCAAAAACTGTTCCAATAACTAACCCTAACACAGTGCGTGAAGCGCACTGCAATCACCCGTGGGAATTCCGCTTAGGTATAGGGAGACGGAAGGTAGTACCTGCCAATGGCTACAAACTGAGCCAAACATCACATGATTCGGTTTGGTAATGGCAAAGATCCATCCATTTTAAAACAAGAACACCATTGGAACAGTTTTTGGACTTTTGTAATAATGAGGATATCTGGTATATACTAGTACTTTGTATAGCCTCCTTTTGCTTTAAGCACTGCCTGAACCCTCCTAGGCATGCTTTCAATCAACTTCTGACACTCCTCAACTGCTATCTTCTCCCACTCTACCTCAATTCTATTCCACAACTCATGAACTCCATTAGGGGAGGTTTCATGCTCTGCAAGCCTCCTCTTGAGGT